>CABFVX010001862.1:117198-138862 GCA_902151425.1 Timema shepardi | reverse complement strand
CTATGAGTGAAGAATGACCATGGGCACGGGACGAATCCTGGATAGCTCAGTGGTAAGAGCATTGGCGCACTAAGCCGAAGGTCCCGTGTTCGAATCCCGTGTCCAGGTGTCATTTTTCAATTTTCAGAATATGTTGTCATAACTTGTCTAAACCTGATAAATTGTCTCACTTATACGGGTCATTGAGTTACCAAGTCCCAATTATAGAGGTAAACATCGAAAAAATCTATGAAATCTAATCTCAGTTAACAAGGTCTGAAAATTTCCAGTAACAGAGGTATTTTAATGGAAAAGGGGCGGGACCTCATTGCAATTATCAATAACAGAGGTTTCTCACATATCCAGGACCCAGTTAAACAGGTTTCACTGTACTTCACTTATCCTCCAACGCAGGGTGTAAAACAATAATTGATTGGGTGCTTAGCAATAAGTAAATTTACTTCCTTACTTACTCTGTGACATTAGGAAATTGAAAGTTCATCGCCACACTTACAAAAGTACGCCATATCTCCCTATCTTGAGCTAGCTCTATCCAGTCCACCTCATAACACTCTAGCTCTTCCGGGTCCATTTTAATGCTATCCTCCCATCCATATCTAGGTCTTCCAATTGCCTCGTCTCATAGGTTTTATCACTCAATACTTTTAACATGGTTTTAGATTATTCCATTCACGCTGCATGTCCTGTCCATTGTAATCTGTTGCAAAATTTGACTACTCTAACAATGTCTTGTGAATAGTACGGGGTATGTAACTTATTATTATATAACCACCTTCAGTCTCCAGTTTATTATTATTATTATTTTTTTGTTTGTTTTTACATTTCTTGAAAACAGGCGAGACGTCAACAACTTACTGTCTAAGTAATAGCATCCATTGCTCAACTATATTCTTTTCTTAATTTTCACTCTAATATCGTTATTGCTAGTTAAAATTGTTTCTGAATATTTAAACTCATTAACAATGCAAAATATGTTATTCTAACTAATCTCTAAATTACTATGCTCAATCTGTGCTCTTTGTGTCAGTACGTAACTTTTCTAGACTAGTTAGTTTTAAATCGTGTTCTGGTACAGGTGTTTGGAACGTTTACGTCAAATACTCAAAAATAAAATATGTAAATATCTTGAAACAATACATTGAATTAGGCTTTAAATTATTGATGGATGTCTATACAATATCTAAAGACAATTATATAGCCCCTGCCTCAAAATAAATTATTAGAAATTTAGCAAAATGGAAATAAAATTATGGTTTCAATAAATATATCGATATCAAAATAAAAGTATAAAATTGTGCATATGTGATGTAACGTGAGAGTATTTATTTTGATGGCTGGATTATATTCAGGTGGGGGACGTAGAGCACAATATAAAAGGCTAGTGTCTTGCAGTTTTTATAGTAAAACATTTTTTGGCCAAAATAAATAAAACATTGCTTCAGTACCAACATAGAATTTAATTTTCTTCCCATGCTGATATCAACAGGTGTTGAATTAATAACTGTCATGAGCATAGCGGTGTTAGGTGACAAACTTTTTAAATGAAAAAAAAAATCCTAGGCACTCTTGACATATATTCAAGAACTGTTGAGGTTACCACGTGAATAAAATTAAACTCTTTGTGTGTACTGAAATAATATCTGATTTATTTTGACCAAAAAAATCTTTACTACAAAAACTTCGAAAACACTTAGCTTTTATAGCCTTCCGTTCATCCCCATCTTGAAAACATTGCGTCAAAAATCATGGAACAAAAAATACTCTTTAACATTCTCAATAAGACAATACTCTACCCATGGCAACGGCTCAAGAACATTATGTTCCCATGATTATAAATATAGTTCCAATAGCTAATCATTAATTTTAATTCACCAATAGTAGAGCCAAATACGCAAGAACGTTTAATTATCAATGAAGGAGGGGGGGTTATGCATGTGTAAAATTATTGCAGAACCTATAAGGGTGTTGGTGAAGCTTGTTAATAAAATGGAAACCTGGTAGCACCCCAACTGGAAAATTTGGAACATTTGGTGTCTTTAGACGCTAGTTAGAGAATGTTTTCATGTCTAGTAGAAGAATCGTATTATTATTAAATTAACATTTTTTAACACAATTCACAGTATAGCCTACCTTTACACAAAATGTACACGTATTTAGAATACACGGTGTAAAACCACTTAGGCTTTGAGCCATCGGAAGTATGTTCTCTTTTTATTTTTGCACCACGTCTTACTATCTTTGCTGTTTATACTCTTATATAATAGTTACGTTAATGTGCTAAGGATGAACTAGGGTGAATTTAGAGGAATTTTATCAGCATTTGTGTGGAAGGATAATATAAAACCATTAAGAGGAAATCATCATCAGTATTACCGACTGGAATTCTAGCCCCGATCTTCCTGTGATCAGCAGCCAAATCTATTGCGAGAGTGACGCCCCAGACCATGCTGTCATCGAATCAGGTCGGAAATAAGCTAATCCTATAATTTGGATAGTACAAATTACATTATGTACTGTACCTTTCAATCAAAATTTGGGAGGGTGCGTGTACCCCTGCTTAAGTGAATAGGATACATTTTAATTAAAAAGTTAGGCTAAACGACTAGCTATCAATCTAACGTTCGATCCAAACTGGATGAGATGAGATGAGATGGTTCCCGATAATATATTCAAGCGAATGCTAGAAAATGTCTTTAAAATCCCCCCTCATCAACATGACCCCTCAGATTGAATAACTCGGGTAATTGATAGCCAGTATTGGTATTAAAAAGTAGCCTACTTATATATAGGACTTAACTAGCCTGAGGAAACACGGAGAAGAGATTAAATGTTTAAAAAACTGCATCAGCACTAGTCTGGATAAATAATGAAGAACCACAATGTGGAAACATCCCCCACACATTCAACATTTAACTCGCATTTCACCCACTTCAGTGGTCGCACGGCCTAAGGCATCACTTTGCAGGAGACTAGACCGCTGATGACGGGGAAATCGAGGTTCGAATCTCGGTCGGGTGTGCTAAGCGTGTTTTTTTTGCAAAATGGTTTTTCACTCTCCCTCTACGAAAATGCGGGCACACTTCCTTTGAATATAACTTTCCTCAAGCCATTAGCGTAATTAGTACATAAGCGGATAACCCGAACAGTTAGTAAGACGCGATACTACAAAAAAAACTCGTCTTTCTTCTCAAAACCAGCCACCCACCCTCCCATTAATAGAAAAATCAATTTTCTTAGTAAGAAAATAGTTTTGACTAAAAATCACCCGATGTAAGTGAAACCCCGAGTGCATCTCAACCAATAACTCACCCTTCCCACACCCCCGTTACCTCTTTTTGTTTAATGCACGCAAATAAAAAAAGAAGCCCCTGCACTTGTCACTTTTATTTAGTGCCCGTCATTTTTCCACCCAAACGTTAATAAAATGTGTCATGTTTGCAGTTTGTTGTTATCTATACGCAACAAACATGGACAGCAGAGTGTGGTTTGCGCACACACAAAAAAATAAGGGGGAAGGGGTAAATGGGATCTATGTGATGAAATTGGGAAACGAACAACAAATACTCGCGTTAAATATGATACGGGCTGTGTAGTGATATTATACGCAAACCAATGTTATTTTTTTTCTTTTGGATTTAGTTCCACGACTGAACGGGATCAGCTTTCAGCTATGATTGTTTGATAAAATACATATGAAGTTTTGACTGTGTTGAATCAATGTGCAAGGATTTGATCTTCTTCGAAAAGGGCAAGTTTTTCTTATTACTACGTATTTAGCTGTCCTTTCAGGCTACCTGTGACTTGAGTTAAAATAATTGAAGGATACAACGTAAGGGAGGTAAAGTAAGGACATATATTGACATTTGATTTGAGGGAGGTTTGGAAAACCAAATTGAAAATTTGAAAGTATAAAATAATCCCTAAAAAGTAAATTGAGTGGAATCTCAACTTATGTGGTCATAGTTGAGCATTTTATTCGTTCAAACAAACGCTGAGACAACCTATCACATTAATTGGATATTGAATCATTGATATATTTTCAAAAAAGTAATTTAACATGCGTATAGTTGGCTTAACACAGATGAGCCCATACTTTTTGGGGGGATAGGGGGCGGATCTATTATGCCTTCTATAACTATTCCGAATCATTGATTAAGCATACAAAATTGCAAAATTAATTAAAAAAAATTAGGGATGTTGGGGTATGAATCTACAAAACACTTCTTTCCGCACGACACTGACATCACTGATTCACTGACTGATCTTTCCCGGGTAATATCAATGATCAGGACACATATTTCAAACTTTTCATGTTCTATTTCCTTCTTAGTAAATACCAAACTAAAACTGCAAATTAATATTTGAAAAACCGTGTTAAGATATCATTTACAAACATCCAGAAGTTAATAATATCTGGCAATTGAATTTTTCTAATCATCTGCTTTCACCTGTTTAAGTTCTGTAAACTTTAATCGATTAAATATTAGTGAATAATTTAATAGTGTGTGAACAGAATGAAAAATAGAAAAGGGAAACCTTGAACAAAGTGAACTTAGTATTTTTGACTTGTTGTAGTGTCAAATATACATTTTAAAAAAATATTTGATGTATTTAACGTAAACTTTTTGAGTCTACTAATTAAAATCAGCTCACTCACTTAGATAAATTTACTTAAATCTAGAACAGACACAGCGCCCTAAATCAGGTTTGTTAATTCATAACTGTACTGTGTAAGGGGAAATCCACATTTAACCAATATTAATGTTTTTGGCCATGGTGGGGATCAAACTTCGAACCTTTAACTCAGTAGGCAGACACGCTACCGACTGAGATAAGTTGTCAAGACTTCGAATAGACTAAAATCTTAGCTTGTTCTTATAAAGTTTTGATTCTACCTTTAATGGTCGAGAACGTGTCTTACTAGTCTCTTTTGTTTATGCCCCTAGGTGTGGTTCCAGAACCGACGCGCCAAGTTTCGCAAGCAAGAGCGCCTCGCGCAACAGAAGGCGTCTCAGACGTCGTCGTCCAACGGGAGCGGTGGAGGGGGCGATGGGTCTGGGGGTGGAGGCCAGCAGGGTCCACAGTCTATCAAGAGTGAGGCGGGAAAGGGGGTGTCGGGGGGCGTCAAAGAGGTGAAACCCGGGACGCCCGTCTCCACGACCCCCAATAGCGTCTCCTCCAACAGCGGAGACGTTAAGCCCATGAATGGAAATGGTGAGTTTGTTGTTCATCTGGCTATGACTTTTTCACTTTTGTTTTGCAAGGTTAAAAATTATATTCCAGCCTATATTTTATATGTATAACGCCTAAACTACAAGCCTACGTGATCTGGAGATCAGAGCTTGAGACCACGATCTAGAGATACTGGATTCGATGCTCGGTGTTTTCAAAATGTATCTGTGAAGCAGTGGGTCTGGAACGGGGTCAAACTCATCCTCGTGAGGACAAATGAGGAGCTACTTGGATACAGAATTAGCAGCTCTGGTTTAGAAAACTGAGATAAACGGTTGGGAAGGTATGTTGTACTGACCACATGATACCCTCTATCCGTAAATGTTAGCACTATCGTCGCTAACAGTATCAGCTGCTTGGTCGGCATAGCTCACACCATGGGGTTAAATTAAAAAACAAACCTTTTTAATGTTAGCTCTATATGTCCCCCTCCCACCATCCCAGCCCAAATTTTAAGGTTGTAGCTTGTAACTATACCCTAATTTTCGTAGGAATAACCGTAACTGATATTTGCTAAATATTACTTAAACAAATTTAATAAATTCTTATATCAAGTCATGTTATCTGCAATTGTCACTTTTGATAGCTACTATCAATACCTATAAACTAAATCAAATACTATAGCAAAATGTTATCAATATTGGCTGCAAATAAATATGTTTGAATTTTCTAAACTGTTCCTCCAAATAAAATCAGGGTATAAGTTGGCATAGAATAACTAAGCATTGAATTGTAGAGTGCTATATTCTGCCTAACTCTGTAGGATTATTTATTTTATGTATTGATTATATTTTTATCACCACGTCTTACTACCCGTAGATGGTATTATTATTATTATTGACTTTCAAATATTTACACAGAATTTCAAGCCCCATGCACTAATGCCCACGTAAATTAAACCGACCATTTCAAATGTAATCTTGTCATTTTACTTTCCTTTTTTCTTCTTATTTTTTAAACATGATTGTCGTAAACATCCATGTTTGCATAAAAAATACTGTTCTCTCCAATTTTCGCCTCAAAATATTTGTTTATGATGCTATAAAGAAACCTTCCATAAACATTTTACAACTTGATCTTAGGAGTCGATGTCTCCTGAATATGCCATGTGAGTTTTTCTTTTATTTTTTTCTCACCTTTAAATCAACATAATCGCCTCGTAAATCACTAATTTCTGCACAGTACGCACATGAATACTGGAAAATAGTTTGTGGTCAAGAGACCAAAAATTACCAATTTCTCTATTAACAAATAAGTTGTCTCTCGCATATCATAGAAATATTGATTTTATAGATGTAATCAATTCAAATCTTATTGCTAGTGATGTCGAGCTCAATTTTTTCTTTTTTTTCAGGTCATCAATTTCTCGGATTGTTTGATGCAATCCTCCATTTATTTATATAATTTGTCAATCTCTTCATCTCTACATACTTAATATAGCCCACATCCTTGATTATCTGCTAATCATACTTTCATCTTTGTCTTGCTTAAAAGTTAACCAATCCTTTTTTCCTCAAAATGTTCCCTACTATCATATATCTCCTTTTTGGAAGATTTTTACATATACTTCTTTAATTCTCTATATCCCGGTCCTGGCATAGATTTAACTGATTACCAAACCCTTCTTTCCCCTCTGACAAGATGTGTATTAATCACAACTTGTGAATGTGGGTAATGCCAGGCTCCCACCATGGTTCGGATTCCATTTCATCTCACAATCACCCTAACATTACACATTAGCGTAAGTGCATATAAACCGAACGGGTAGTAAGACGCAGTGCTAATAATAATAATAATTCCATATAATTTATAGAACCTGATCATTTTCTACTTTATCAGTCCCCCCTAATGTTAATTAGCATCCTTTTTTAGCATCATATTTCAAATGTTTCTATTTTATTCTTTCTGGATTTCTCAGCGTCCAAGATTCACATCAATAAAGTGCTGTGTGCTACAAACATACAGCTCCAAACAAATTATATTCCATTCACCGTAGGATTTGACTTCTGAAAGGCCTTTTTCCCACCCATAAATCTACTATGAAGTAGGATATTGGTAGAAAAAAAGACCTTTCAGAGAGTAATTCCTACCGTGAATGTAATATATTTATCAGTCCAAAGTCAATCTTTGGTACTAGTAGGCTTCTTTTCTTGAAGAAAGCTCTTTTCGCTATGGCTATTCTTCTTTTGATATCTTATTTGATTCGCCCATCTGTTGAAATCTTACTTCCTAAATAACAGATTTGACTTACTACCTCTATTGTATTTACTACAATTTGTATATTTAATTAATTATTATTGCTGTCACCTCTGCTACTCTTTATAGCTTTTGTCTTACTTTGGTTTATATTCAAGCCATTGGTACCTAAGGAATCGAGAATATCTTAATACCCTAATTCTTAGCTTTAACATTCCAGTAAATGATAATTATGGTAAATTATTGAAACGAAACGGAATTATTCAGAATTGGGTAATTGTTTGTTGTTGTTGAATAATAGTTTGTTTTTTTGCCGTTTCACTTAAATGATAACAAATTTTAATATAGGCCTACGCACCTTAGTTAGTGTTCTAGAAATCTTGCGTAGATCAAATATGGCCGTTTTGTTTAAGTATATGTTTAACTTTATAGGGTTTTTTGAAGATATATTACAATATAGGACATAATTTTTTGGGGTATATTTTTATTTTATGTTTAAAAACATGGAAAAATCTAAAATTGAAAATTGAGGAATCAAAATCGATAGCCCAGAAATCGAGGTTAAAATTTAAGAATTGAAATAGAAAACCCAGAAATAGAGATTAAATATAAGAATCGTAATAGAGATTTGATGTCTCTATTTCTTACTGCCACTTTTGATTTACTTTAATTATTATTTATATTAATTAAGTATAAAACCTCAAAAACAAAAAATATTACACATTTAAGTATTTTGTTGGATGAAAATATTTTTTGTTTAAATCAGGTGATGCTGTTTCTAGTACGTGGAATTTTTCTCTAAGGGGAAGAGAAAAAATCTGAATAGTTTATCATATCAATAACACATCAAGTAATTTGAGGATATTGGCTTTTACATGATGAAATCAAACTATGATCCAAATATAGCACACAATATAATACTTTAACAGATGTTGTGTAGATGTTACTACTAAGTATGGTTTATTGTGTTTTTTCTAACCTGCAATTTAACATTGCATGATAGGGGTGGGCCTATTATTTACCTCTATGGTGAATTGGTAAATTATTAAATATCAATAAAGTTATAACTTAAGAATCCTAAAATCATGAGTCGATAAGCTAGATAACCAACGCTTATATAAAATAACACGAAAATTAAATCAAAAGGGCAATACATAGAACATGAAAAGAAACGTTTCTCTTGGCTTTTATCCACTTTGAAACTTTATGGATATAGAACTACGATGGGAAGTATATATATTAAGCTACATATCCTGCTGAGAGGGGTACAATTCCCCTCCTTGATCCTCTATAGGCATCCATGCACTTTAGTGCTGGCTATTAGCGGCTTCTCATGTGTTTTTTTTACTTTCTCCTCTATATGTGGTCGTGAAAAAACCCCGATCCTTATATTTCCATGGAGTGCTGCATTTTATGTGACCCTGATCCATAAAATATTATTTTAACTTTTTCTATCTTTTTATTTTATCTGTATGAACACATTAACTTAGAAATAAAATAATCTTAGTTCGATCATGTATCTTAATAATTGCCCTTTCAAAACACTGTGACCCACTTCAGTGGCCGCATAGTGTAAGGCATCACTCTCGCAATAGGTTTGATTGCCTATGACGGGAGATTGGGTTTAGATTCCTGGTCAGCTGTACTGAGGGTGGCTTTTCTTAAATAGTTTCCCACTTTCTCTCCGTCCAAATGCGGGTATATTTCCTTTAAATTCTACCTTCATCATTCCTACCACATTAACGTATTTAATATAAATAAACATACGTCAGCCTATGATCCGAACGGGTAATGAGACGTATGATTTCATCTTGGAATTAGCTCGTATAACATTGTGAGCTCAAAATTTCCCCAAGTTGGAACCATACTGACGTAGAGAGAGGATTTTATACTGAAACCATAAATAGTCTTATTGTTCACAATATTGTCAGAACATCTACCTATCTCGACAGTTTCCCCTTAAAAAAAACCCCACTTATTTCAACTTAAAAGCTCAGTTATGGTACCAGCTGGTGACAATTCTTTCCCTCCTCCATCTCTTTCTAGAAAAACCAAGAGAAAGAAAGGTGTTTTTTTTTGCACCCCCTTGCGCCTAGCCGAGGCAACCAGAAAGGCAGGCAGGCCGGCATACAGACCTAAAGAGTCGACAGTAATGGATATATACGAGCTAGTACCGAGCAATTTTCTAGATTAAACGTCAGTGGGCTAGATGGTTGGAGGAGGGTACAAGGGAGGGGAGATTCCCTCCTGTGATGGCGAGATGTATGGCTTCATGGTTCAGATAGAGGGTGAAGGAAGAGGGAGAAGGCACCACGCTCTTCTCGGGGAAGGGAGGGAGGCTGATGTGTCCCGTGTCTTGTCACAGACACAGTGAGTGGCTAACGGAGAGGGAGGAAAATGGACGAGGTCCGGTGAAAATCTTGAAGGCTTGCATCTGTCTGTCAAATACAAACAACTTCCCTCTCAGATTTGTTGGAAAAGAACAAAAACATGAGAAAGATATAACAAACTTGAAAAAAAAATGTATTCAAGCGAAATAAAAAAGTATGTTGGAAAATATATTTGATGTTGAATGAAATACATCAAGAGGGAATTTGGCCTTAATCTGTCTCCTATCTATTTCTAAAGATGATTAAATGTAGCTTGAAATTATTTCTTCGTGACATATTTCTTAACTCAAAATAATATTTGGAAATATAGGTTAGGATGGGCTTCATTTGTGTATTTATATTCAAATCTAGGATTCAGTCTAACTCTTCAGAGTGTAAGATAGATGATCTGAAGGATTGTATAGATAGGATTCTTGAATCTCTAGGATTTTTTTTTATAGTATGCCACTCGGTTTTGTTGGCTAGACTTTCCTGGTCTTCAACTGGCAGTGATGGATATGTGACCATCTTCTGAAGTTAGGATACCACTTAGGGCCGATAAGCCAGTGTGATTATGATGGTTATGGGGTGTTCGTATAAGTCTTGAACCTAACTTAGGCCTAATTATCAAGACCATGCCAAACATAGGAATAATTCCCCTTAGGGAAAAATACCTATTATGTTAACAAGAATTGAACCCGGGACTACTTGATTAGTAGTCAGGAATGCTGACTACTAGACTAAGTGTACCCTTTAGGAGTTAATTGATATGACAGTTTACCCAATTACTATCTTATACGTACAATGTTTACAATGCTATTTTTCGGGATTCATGGTTCGCAGAGGGTGATTTATTTTGTATTGACACGCACTCATGATTTACAATAATTCCTGAGCTTTGATATTATACTTAGTAGTTTGAATGACTTACTACTAAGGATGTGATTAAAATCACTTAGGTGAATTTAATAAATTATTTATTTAGCGTCATTGCTGTATTGAATAGGGTGGATTCACGATCCGATATCACGCATGCTGTTATTTCACTTATTAGGGAACTAGGATGATTAAAATGTGATTGGATCCAGATTGATCCAATCTAGTAACTGACATGGAATTATTATGCTCTTGACTCTGCTTCAGTGACGAAAGTAGGTCCTAACTTATCGGTGACTATCACCCGAGTGTACTCATTTCCGTTTTCCTAATAGGGTTGTTTACGAAGAATTTGCTTTGGGAACATTCTAATAACGTGATGCGTTCGTCCCTCGTCCCTTCCTCCTTGTTCTTCTTGCTTGGGTGGCTAATAGAGAGAGACAGAAGGATGTTGTACCACGTAGCTCTTAACTGCGAAATATAATGTAAATTAAATACATTTTTAATATGTTTAGTGGTCAATGCACCCAGTTAGGAGCCTTGGGGACTAGGGTTCAATTCCCGGCTAGTATACCATGGGTAATTTTCCCTAAAGGGGAACTATCCCAGTGGTCACCAGGGTTTGGTTAGTTAGGCAGTGTACCCTCATACTTACAATCAGCAACTCATCTCATCGAGACATGTAAAGAGCCTCCACGGAAAGGATGTACGATTAGTAATGTACAGTCGTGCGTCCCCTGGGCAACGGTACATTAGTACTGGCTAGTATTTCCACAAACTGGGCTATGAGTTATGGATCCCAGACTCGTGTGTGTGTGTGTGTATATATGTATATATACACACACACGAGTCTAGGATACATTACTCATATAGTGCATATATATAATATATATGTAATATATACATCATATATATATATATAGTTAATGCGGGCTTGTAATGTATGTATGTATATATATATATATCACTGGCATTTTTATTATATATGTATGTATATTTACACCTGCATATATATATATCACCAGCCCTCATCAATAACCGATGAATTCTGATTTGATGTTCCTTTACTGGGTGCTAGAAAAGTTACAGATCTACTTTCACGTATTCATACATCAAGTCATGTAATTTTCAACGGTCACTTTTGATTAATACTATTTATAACTATAAATTAACTCTAATGATAGAGTAAAATCAATTTTGGTGGCAAAAAGTTTTATTTGTATTTTCTAAAAATTTATTTTTATCAAAATTCTACTATAACCTATATAACTTAATCTTAGTAAACTTAATGAGGAAGATGAGTTTTAAAGGAACTGCCACAGCTTTCACCTGTATATGAAATGGATAGGCACGCGTGCTAAGCCATCGTCTTAACCTAGCACACATGATTATAGTTCATTAGCTCTCTAAGCTCTCGTGACCCGTGCATGTGAGTGAGCAAAAAAAAAAAAATTAGTCGCGAGTTTCCAAACCGTAGAGATTTATATGTGTAAGTTCCCACCCTTCCCCAAGATGACACAACCCCTATGAAATGTATCCCATCCCCCAAACTTTTACTCTTTTTTTCATCCCCTCCACCCCCCTCACCCCCGTTATTAAAGTGCGGGTTGATGATTCTGCAAACAATGACTTGACAAGTAAACTGCTCTTGATTGGTGGGAAGGTGACTCTCGGCCCTCCTCTGACCACGTCTCATTGGTCGTTATCACGGTGACGTCATCGGCTGAGAAGGGGAGTGAGGTTGGAGAGTGGTGCGGAGGGGGAATTATTGACGACGTCTTGCGTCGCAGCGCTGGACTATCCCCGGTGGAATGGCTGCCCTGCCTTCATCCTCACAAGGAAGGACCTGCCTGGCTCTTCCAGTTTCCTGGCTTTTACTCTACAGTTCAATTTTTATAGAAAGCTACTTTCAAAAGATACAAATATATTATGTTGCGCTTGCTAATATGTTAATAGCGTTATTCTATATATTCGATTGTCGACTAAGTTTGAAACTTTGAAATGTTGAAGTCAAAGATCAACTCTCATTCGCTTCGACCTCGACACCCAACATAACTTTCACATCTTCCAAACATTTCTATACATTTTGAACAGATTTGAAATATCTCATTAAATTTTACCAACATATAATAATTTGTATAACAGCTATTCAACAATAGTTTTACACCTATTAGTGATTTAAAAAATCTATAACGTAAGGATAATATATATAAATTCAGATATGTCAGCATAAAAGAATATGAAGTGCTTTGTTTTTTCTTCCAAACCTTTCTCACCACCTGGATGCCCTCAATGGACCATTAGTGACCACAACCAACACCTTATTTTTTATTCAAGCTCCAACTTTGATTAGCATGTTTAAAGCTTAACTTCGACTTTGTTTCGCCTGTTTAAAAGCTACACTTTGACTTCGTATTTTAAAAGTGGCCTTCGTACACTACTACTGATAACACGGTATCTATACAAATCTACATTTGACGTATGAATACGCGTGAAAGTAGATCTAGTAACTTTTATACCTTCCTGTGAAAATTGAACTTTAGTTTAAACTGTCTATTCAGTGTTTATTATGTAAAGCAGGGGTCGGCAACCTTTTATTAGTGTTGTGCCGAAGTACTACAAAGTCGCTCAGCGTGCCAACCAACCTTAGCCCACCCGAATCGCTTATATTTTCATATTTGTTAACAAGTACAACTTGTAAGTTGTAATATGTAAGTTGAGCATGTAAAATATAAATGCAACAACATGTTTCTAAATCGAATACATTAAACAACTACTGATTCTTGAATATTTAATATTTTAAAATAAACCAGAAAAATCAGAATAAATACAAAAGTTGTAAATGTGTTTTGCAAAATATAATTTCTGAAGACATTATTTTGAAATTTTGAAACAATATAATTAAATCATTGAAACATAAAACACGTTGTTATTAAAAATCATTACTCACATCAATGGTTTTAATTTAAAATAGGGTGACCTGGCGGTCTAGGGGTAAGGTGTCAGACTTCTATGCTGGCGGCCGGGGTTCAATCCCCGGTCCCGGCATAAATTTTATCACCCTACCATTACACATTAGCGCAAGTGCGTATAACCCGAATGGGTAGTAAGACGCGGTGCTAATAATAATAATAATAATAATTTAAAATAAGAGGTTTTATATTATTTTCTTTCAAATCGCTCAGCATTCTACTTAAAATCGTTCCACGTGCCACTCTCGGCACGCGAGCCGTAGGCTGCCAGCCCCTGATGTAGAATATTAGCTGAATAAAAGGCAAGTTCAGGGAAGTTGTTATCATACATTCTCTTTATTTTTTCACCGCTTCTTAATACTCATTCGAGCTACAAGCACACTACTAGGGTAGGGAAGAGGAAGGTGGAATGTGTCTAAAGAGGGCGTGGAGGAATATTCATGAAAAAACAACACTTCAATACGGTCAGTTGGGATTTGAACTGCAACTTCAAGGTCACCTTAAAACCAGAATATACGAGCCTCACGTTTAGTCCACGCGCCCACCGATACAGGTGTTAGTAAACTTGCTTTTTATTTTTACTAGAATAATTTAAAGTGCACTTTCTGAATAAATTTTTATATAGGATTACGCACAATACTTACAAACAATCGAACATTCCGTCCAGTCACCTGACAAGTCCATAGGCGTCAGTTTAATTATTTTTATTTATTCCAGTAACAGGGAGCTTGGGGTTCGAATGCTAACAAGGTGTACTGTGGTGGCATGATTCTCTACTTGTTATTTTCTTCAATTCTGAGCTATTATTTTAAAATATGTGGATGGGCCGGACAGGTGGGACATAGTGATATAAAAAAAGAGTGTAAATACTATGTCTAAACTAAGAATGTTCGTTAGGTCAGACATCGTATTCCCTTTCAAACTAATCGTTAGATAGCGTTTAAGACACTTATAATCACTACTTAGGAATATATATATACATACACACATATACAGGATGTTCGTGAACTCATAGCCCAAACTGGTTGAACCAAAATTAATACAAAATCCCTATACACTTATACCCGAAAAAATATGCTAATACCATTCAATTTTGTTCAAAGTTACGGCGTACAGAGCTGGGAGAGAATAGCTAAGCAAGCATAAATGTACAACAAGTTGCATAGGAGATAGGCACGCGGAACCGGACATATAATAATAGTAGGTACGGTCTGTGATGTAGGACCATTAATGATGACCCTCAAACCGTATTCGAATTTATAGCTGGACTGGTATGTCGTTTACTATTAAATGTGGTATGTTCTGCTGCCGTGATCCAAGATGTCAAGGCGTTTATTGCCACGCGCCTAACTTCTATGCAACCTGTTGTACACACATGCTTGAGTAGCTGTGTTTTCTCGGCGCTGTACGCGACACTTCGAACACAATTTAATGGTATTAGAATATTTTTCCTGATGTAAGTGTATATGGATTTTGTATTACCTTTAGTCCAAACAAACTATATATTCAGTTTTGACTATGAATTGACGAACACCCAGTATATACATAAATATAGACACATGTGATATACATATACATTAATATGCATACATATATGTGTAGGGCCTATATACGTCAATGCATTTATATATACATATATTTATAAACGTATATTATATGCATATACATACTAATATATATTATATCTATTATATATATATATATATTTCATACGTCTATTATATATACAGAGAAAGAACTAAGGAAAGAGATTTCTTTCATGTGTTTATTTCTAGAAAAATGTACTTTTTAGAACATTTTTTGTCTCGTTGCCTTCTCAAGCGAAGGGAAAAGGAACTTAAAAGGACTTTTTTTTAGGACGTAAGATAGAGTAGTTGGGGAGGAAAAGGGACGTAAGGGTAGAAGAACAAAGTTGGTGATGAATGCCAACAGATATTTGCTCCAGCTCGCCCTCTATGTAAAGTGTTCTTTCAGCGCTCATAAAACTGGTAAGTACGGGCCATTATTTTCGGCGAGATGAATTTTAGTATCACAATGGGCTATCTTACGTACTGGGTATCAATGTTATGTGGAACATAAAGACATACGTTGGTCACGTTACAGTATATGCTTTAATAAACCTCGATTATTTCCGGTGATGCCTTACTCAAATGATGTACGATACCAATACATTTTAATCATCACGCTTATTGGTGTACATATGATTTAGTCATGCTTAGGGGAAGAGTGTATCCTTACTAATTTTACTATTTATAATTACTTGTTGAATTATCTTTGTAAGCATAACACTATATCCACATACGTCAATCTAAGAACTAAATGCTTTGTCTATCTATTTAGCATAGAGTCAACTTTATTTTATAAAAAAAATTTTTTTCAATAAACAATATTTTAATTATTTAGATTTGTACACTTTTTAGTTCAAAATGTTTTCTATTATTTTTAATAAATGGCTCAAGAGCATTTATGCAATCTCTAATAAATGATAGAAGTTTGGAAATAAACCTGAACAGGTAATTAAACGCAGTGCTAAATATATATTTAGTACGGTGCACCGCACAGACTTTCTCCCGCTTTTATCTTAAAATAGACATTTACTAAAAAATTGTAAGATTTGTGAAATTAATAGAGCTATACATTGTTGTAGAAACACTACAATACTGTTAATTTTACTGTTATGGTATAGAAACTAGGAACAATATTACAGAAAAATAGAGAAAAGGAAAACATCTTTTCCGCCAAAGAGCATAAGAATCAAATTCTTTTTCCCAGACCTGAATTAAAAATTACATATTTGCTTATAGTTCAGAAATTATATTTTAAATAAAAGACTTTTATCTTTACTTTACAACTTTACAATGATAAGTTATTTTGTATATCAAATAGTTTGGCAGAAATGATGAAAATTGGAAAATATCCCTCATGTAAAATACTTTCAAGGTCATTTTCATTAGAAAATGAGAATTGCCATCTTGTTTATAGTGATAAGTGGTGTCTTAGATAATATAAAATTTAACCAAAATAGTAAGAGAGAATTTCGAAAAAAATTGATTTTTTTCTCGTTTTACCCTTCAGTAAACTACCCTTAAATTTAGGGTTGGATACCCAATTCCAGAAATCCTCGTGGAGACCTTATAAAAACCCTAGATACTAACTTTTAGCCAAATTGGTAAAAATAGTTTCGGCTCTAGCCCGTGACAGACAGCATTGCGAAAACCCTTTTTTTTGTTTCAGGCGGTCATGAAACGTCAACATTTATCAAAACCTTGAGCTCAATTTTTTTATGATCACAATACTTTCTCTACGAGGTGTCGAGAGAAAAATATTGAAATAGAAGCTTTCTCTTAATGAAGCTTCCAACTACCCACATATTAAATACCCTCCTTCAGATAATAATGTATTGAAGGGTGATTACTTACAATCAGTGAAATATATTAGGGATGTGCAAGACTAAAAAATATCTCGATCAGACGAGAAAAATTCTCGATCTTGTCTTGAAAGTTTAAAATTAATCTCAAAATTTCGATAAAGTTTAAAAAAATTGAAAAGGAAATAGTTGCTTTAAGATACTTACAAGCAAAACAGGGAATATATTATTTCAACCAATACCGTAAAGACCCGATAAAAGGCAGCACTACCCCGCTTTCCCCCAATAAAACTTTCATTAAAAAAAATATTTTGATTATAAATATTGTTTATTCAATATCAAACTTTGACATAGGCTATTACACTACAAAATTAAAGTATACATTGCAACCATCACAATTTTATTAATTGTATTTAAAACGTGCATGAGTAATATATTGAGTGTTTAAACGAACTATAAAATAATCCAAAGTAAACGCCCGTACGAATGTCAAAAGGAACTTAAGACCTATAAATTATATATTTACTTTAATAAACCTTATTTACATGTCTATATGTTCAAACGAAGTTTTGTCATCTCACTCTCACGTCTCGATATAATTTTCATATTCTGGTCTCGAGATTATCTCAAATTTAAAAAGTGATTCTCACATATCCATAAAGTGTATTATGTAAAGTTTACTTTATTTGCAGTAATGTATAGATTGTAAAAAAAAAGTGTCAGTAGTGTTAACCTTATTATGGAAAAACTATATTTTGTCTTTTGTTTTTCTGTTCAAATAACTTTAGTGATTATTATATAATTATGGGTCCACTAGTTAGAAAATATTAGTAATTAATATACAGATCTTGAACTGCGTGACGTTGCCTAGAGCCCGCTTAGCACAAAATATGGAAGCTATGCCAATATTCAGTGCATACTGTTATTTTCAATCCTTTAGACGTGCAAAATTATTGCTTCGTTCACACTTGAATTAGAGGCATACATTCGCCGTAACTTAATCTAACCCCATCAAATGGAAGCTGTAGTTCTAAAATTCACACCAATATCAGTGCAAAGTTAGAGTTTAATATGGCGGAGATAGCTACTTACGCCAATGAAAAATGTTGCATTAAAATGTTTGCGTGGATCTAAAAAAAAAGGAATTATTTAACCTTAAATAAGCTAATTACATTTGGTATATTTTATTTATTATATAATGTTGGTATGCCTTACCAAATTATACATCATTACTAGTAAATAGAGTTGCTATCCCACGTGACCTTGGAATCAAGGAAGCAGACCATATGCCAAGGACTATTCACCCGATGACAGGTGCCAGCAAATAAAATAATTTAGTTGTAGTAACACTAAAATGAAGGAAATTAAAAATTTAAAAAATAATCAAATAACTATTTAGATTAAAATTTGTATATACATTGATATGTTTTTCTGTTGTTTGTGCGTCTGAGACTAAACTGTACATCACATGTAATATTTATGTTTTTAATAATAGTCTGAGCATTCTAGATGTTTACTGTAGTTATTAAGGACAAGTATCCAATCTAATTAATGTTTTAAATAAGTGTCCAGGAAGAAATTTAATCCAAAAGGGGATGAAGATACTGGGGAGTGTAGGAGGCTACATATTGATGATTTCCATACTCTGTACTAATCATAAGATATTGTTAGGAAAATCAAATTTCGCAGATTGCGGTGGACAGGAGATGCCATGTGAATGGAAGAATCTTGAAAATGATTCAGGGTAATGATTAGCAAACCCAATGGAAAGACACACTTGGAATTAGAATGTTCCTGAAAGAGATAGGTTGTAATAAGTCGGACTGGATAGATATAGCTCAGGATAAGGATAGGGTGTAATGAGGTGGACTGGATATAATTAGCTCAAGATAGGGTTTAATGAGGTGGACTGGATATAACTAGCTTGAGATAAGACTAGGTGGCGTACTTAAGTAGGTGCGGCAATACACTTTCTAGTACCTATCGGCATATAGAAGTAAGCCACTATAACAAAGATACAAATATTTCAAATAGATGAGACTTCCTCATCCATGTCAAAATTGAAAGATTTTCAAATTAAAAGGACAATTTTATTTGTTTGTAATAAGTCCTATAGCTAATACATTAAAAATAGATTTGATATAACTTATGTAATAATTATTTTACTGCAGACCCTTAACCATTTCTCAACCTTTCTTTAACTGCTAACCACATCAATATTATACTAAAGAGCTGCAAGCCTCCATTAAAAATTATACTTATTTATTTTAGAACATAGATTTTGGAAGAAACTTTAACCAAGAATACAACGTGAGATGTAGTAAGACTATAGCTGAGCTACGTTAGTACGTTAAATAAATAAAAATAGATTAATTGTTAGGTTTGCCCTGCGCTGAGCTTTGAATAGTGTAGATACATCTACTTAGCGAAGTTTAAGAAAATGCACCGGAGTAAACATGACAAAAGGATAGACAGCATCAAAACCCTCAGAATTACATCTGTCCTTTTGGGTGAGAGCTAATAACACCAGCGCACCGTTTTTAATCCACGCGGTGTTTTGTTCGTCAAGATACCCGGGCTGAAAGAGGAGGAATGTTTAATCTCCCGCTATGGAAACCCAAGGGACTAGTTACAAGCTGTGTCGTCAATAATATTTCATCAGGAGAAAACTCACCTACCTCAGTAAGGAGGAACAACCTACTAACTCAAGTAGGTTCTGCGAATATAAGCTGTGCTGTCACAAATATTTCCCACCTTGGTAGAAAGAAACATCAAGACAAAACACACCTACCTCGTTAGGAAGGAGCATCTTAATAACTCACGTAGGTTCTGTGAATACAAGCTGTGTTGTCACAAATATTTCAATAGGACAAAACACACCCACCTTTATAGGTAGATTCTATCAATACAAACTGTGTCGTCACAAATATTTCACCAGGAGAAAACACTTCTTCCTTGGTAGGAATAAAGAGGAACAACTTACTAACTCACGTAGGTTCTGTCAATACAAACTGGTTTGTCACGAATACTTTCAAAGATATGCCTTAGATTTGCAGAAAGGGACTAATTGAAAATCTCGAAACTATAATTTGCGAGAAAAAAAATCAGTCTAGCCAGTTGGGGTCAAAACTAGGCTTCTCTGATTAAAGCTAGGCACGGCTAACCGTAAATTGTATTGGCCTGACGATGGCGTATTTATACAAGGTTTCACTTGCAACGTAATCTTAATAATTCTTCAAATTAAATGAGAGATTAAGTATTTGAAAGACGTCCAAAAAAAAATCTTCTTTACCGAGTCTGTCAACACACAACCTCCCCGTCAATAGGCATCCTTGGGATAGTCTACTAAGAGCGGAACTTCTTGTTCACCCAGGAAGCCCACCTCTCTTTGAGGTGTTCGCACCCACTCCCAGGATATTCGCCCAGACTTCTTGTCGGCTAGGTAGTGTTAGCTTGCACAACATCCAAAGACGAACTGTGATAAAGTTTTTTTTTCGGCCGTTGCCCAACTCAGAACATCTGATTTGACAATTATGCCAAACCAGGTTGTCTGCGACAGGGCTGATTTGTTGTTTGAGTACCGAGTCATTGTCATGACTCTTAACCTCGCGAATGAACTTATATACCAGATGAAATGAAACCGATGAAATGAGCCTGCAGAATACTACAGGTGTGTGATTTTGTAGCCCGACTCAGGACATTTCTACCTTGACTGTTATGCCAAGCTAGGCCGCCTGCGACAGAGCTATATTTGTGTTCGAGTATAGAGTCACTATCGTGACTCCTGACCTCGTGTATGAACTTAAACTATTTACATAACATTGTATAAAATTTACACTGTGAGGTGAAATTGGTGATACTGAATGATTGCGCTGGGTCTCGGGATTTGGGGAGGATTTTCTTGACTGGGATGTGGGAAGGTGTGTATAAGGTATGATGATGAGATATTTGGTTTCATGAGTCGATATCCAGGAGGAGGATCGAAAGGTTTCACTTGACTGTGGGGAATAGGTTTGACGTGGTTGGCTACATATCCATTCCCCATCTGGGGCCGCCAGTGGCGCCAGCGTTATTCTCTGGCTAGTAGACAACCTAGGCGGTTATCCCAGTGGCGTCCGGCCGTGACTAAGGTTGTGATGGCATGAAATGAGCAATTGGTGAGAGGTGAGAGGAGGAGTAAGTGTAGTGTTGGGGGCGGTCTGTTGTCATTCCGGCGTAGTTGATTGTCACATGTGGGTTAGTTATTAATTCTAACTATGCTAAACCTAATAATAGTATACAATAATAATAATAATAATAATTTTTTTTTATTAATTTTTCTCTAGGTTTTAAGATTTTAATTTTTTTTTATAATTTTATATAATTTTCTCTTGGTTTTGTATTTTTTTAAAGGTTAAAATAGACACTTAATTTGTTAGTATTTACGCTCAACTACGCCATCCTGGGTCGTTTGTAGTACCTAAATTCTGCAGGGTCGTAGCGTCCTAAGTCCCTAACTATCTTATTTGTGTGTGTGTCTGTCTGTTCATAGAGTTTTTTGTTCCTTTCCCTGTATATCTTGCAGCTGGCTGCACTTAGTCATTTTATGTAGGTGAGTTATTCTAGTTCGCCAGGGTGCTCCAGTGATAGTTCTGAGTATCTTGTTTTGTGTG
>CABFVX010001862.1:81061-114303 GCA_902151425.1 Timema shepardi | reverse complement strand
ACGGCTGCTGATTTTGTGGGATTTACTTTAATTCTCCAGTTGGAGAGCCAGTCCTGGAGGAGGAGGAGGAGGTATCTTTGCATTGCAAGTGATGCGTAATTTATGTTTCTATTACTTACATAGAGCATGGTGTCGTCCGCGAAGAGTCTAACCTGAACTTTATCGTGAGTGGGTATGTCTGCTACGTAAATGTTATACAAGTGGGGAGCTAGTGCTGAGCCCTGTGGTACCCCCGCTTTAATAGTGTGTGTCTGCGATCTTTTGCCGTCCATAACCACCTGGAACGTACGCCTTCTGAGGAAGCTGGCTATCAAGAAGATTAACCATTTGGGGTAGTTGAATTTAGTTAGTTTTTGAATAAGTCCAAGATGCCAAACCTTGTCAAAAGCTTTCTCGACGTCTACCTCATTCATGGTAGGAGTTTACCTCTGAAAGGTCTTTTTTCTTACCAATATCCTACTATATAATATATTTCTGGTAGGGAAAAAAGTCCTTTCCCAGGTAAACTCCTACCATGAACGAAATTTAGGAAGATCGCTATTGTATATTTTTTTTCAGAAAGTTTTAAAAGTCCAAGCACCATAATATATACCAAAACTCTTGCTAAGGGAGACTTCAGAACGAACTAATCACAGTTTGTAAAATATGGGGTAAAATATAAGCAAACGTTTGTGGAACATAACCAAGAGGGCTATCTAATCCCACCGCACCACCACGGGAACTATCCAATGCCAGTGCACCAGAGATCGATAGTCCGTTCTTCTTGCGCACAACGGCCATCGCGTTTCAGTTGCTATTGTTGGGGGGCCTCATTCAATCGACCTAGGTGAATCAGAGATCCACCACACGGCCCGCGGGGTGAGCCACTGGAGTCAGGAAACACTTGGCACCTAACAAGGCAAGATAGCCAAGTAGGAACGAGAATAGACCGGCTGGTCTCAGGGTGGCGTGTGAATGTTTATGGGTGAGAGGAAATGTAACAGTTGCGAATTATGTAGCGTTCCCAACGGTATAGAAGCAACAAATGAAAGTTAAAACTAACATAAAACTGATATTTACTAATTTTAATGTAGCATTTATTATTAGATTAAAAAGGTTGTGGTTATACCATACTTTGGATATTTTTTTTCAAAATAGTTCTATAATATTATAATCATAATTTAGAGATAGCCGTTCTATTTTAAAACATGTAACTATATAATAATAGCTGATGACGAAACAAAATTATTATTATATGTCATCGTAGGGGCCCTTCTTAAAATTAACCTTACAGTTATTGATAGGCTATCGTGAGCACGCGAACAAAGATCACAATCTCATACTGTTTGATTCAATGCTGTACAGAGTAGAGTGAGGGTTGGGGATCTACTGTTCAAACACCTTGAGAGCGCCTGTTCGGGGTTGGAAGCTCATAAGTTTGAGATTAATTCTCACCCTTGTAGCGGCTGTCTACCCGAACATTGCAAGAGGCTTCCTGATCCTGTCTGTGTTATATTCCTGCTCCGGAAGTCCTTATAGTGTCTCCTCATGGTGACTGTCCCTTACTCGGACAGTGCAAGAGGCTTCCTGCCCCTGTCTGTGGTATGTCCCGGGTCCGGAAGTCCTTATAGTGTCTCCTCATGGTAACTGCCCTTACTCGGACAGTGTAAGAGGCTTCCTGCCCCTGTCTGTGGTATGTCCCGGGTCCGGAAGTCCTTATAGTGTCTCCTCATGGTGACTGCCCTTACTCGGACAGTGCAAGAGGCTTCCTGCCCCTGTTTGTGGGATGTTCCTCGTCCGGAAATCCTTATAGTGTATCCTCATGGTGACAGCTTATAGGTAAAGTCTAGAGGGTCTACTCGATGGAAGGTTAAATCCCTTAGAGGTCATCTGTGTGTAAGTGACTGGGGGAGAGGGGTCTCTCCTCCAACCTCACCACACACTAATTGGTTTGTAACTATTGCCTTTGGGGAAAGCTGGTCAGGCCTCCTCCATGAGGCACTCGTTGAGTAACTTAGGTAAAAGCCCTCTTTAGGGTGATCTCGAAGGTATATTTGCCTGATTTATTCCAACGGGCCAAACGGAGCATATTATGCAAAATCCCTTTTTAGGGTGATTCCTAAGATTGAGCTAAGACCTAAACTAGTACGCTATTGATTATTATTAAATTTATAATAATATTAGAAAATTTTAAATTGTTTTAAATAAGGAGGGTTTAATGTTTAAAAAAATATTCTTTTCATCTTATATTAGTGATCTTCACCATGAAATAACATGGGTAGGACACCCCCAGAATAAATTATTGGGTGCAGTCCTGGTTTGTTCTCCCAATAACAAGGAATTAGGTGTTTAAATCCCGGTCTAGTGTAATGAAGTTTTTACCGTCCTCATTTCTACCTCTTGTTTAAAACATTCCAATAAACCTCTCCAAGTGTGCTCTCCTTTTCGAACGTTTGTAACACTGTCATTTTTGTTTGTGACAGCCAAGCTGAGCGATGAGGGTGGTCCAGTGGTTGCCAACAAGTGGTCCGCGGTGGCTTCTTCTCAGCCCTGCCCCACTTCCCTCCTCGTCCAGCACTCGTCCAACAAGGCGCCTGCGCATCACCAACATCTCAACTCCGTGTCTCACCACCACGCGGCGCTGGCATCGCCCTTTTCATCTCTCCTGGGGGCCGCGGCAGGAGGGAACCCGGCCAGTTACCTGCTAGGAGGGCCCGGAGACCCCCTTAGCCTCAACAAAATGCCGTCCGCCACCGCCAACCACCTCTTCTGAGACGTCCTGCAAGCGTCGGGGCGAGGCGCGTCCTTCATATGAGGAGGATACCAACCCTACGAGAAATCTCAGCCGCCATTTTGGGTGGCACATAAGGATCTGTGCTTCATGTGAAGAGTTCAGTTATCTGACAAACACGACCAAAGTAATACAGTCTGTGACGTTCAATCACTGAAATTATCAATATTTTAGAACAACGCCATTTTTAAGAGGAGTTTTTGTGACGGGAAGGTTGAAATAAAAATTGATAATCAGTCGGTGAGCTTATTTTGTGTAAATAACGCCAAAACCATTTCTACCATTCTCAACTGAAAGAAACCAACTATTCTATCCCAAACTTCACATCACAATCTTCATAACACATGAAGAGGGGCAACGTTAGGTCTAATCTAGGATCTGATATGGGCTTTACCAAAAAAAACTAATTGGCCGTAGGGGGACTGGGCACTGCTTATGACCCCAGGCTACCCCCAACATTTTTCTCGCAAGGTGGAATGGACACTGTTACTTTGAAAAACGATTTCCCTCCCAAGGTAGATCCAGCCCAACCCAACCTAGCCTAGCCTAGCCTAATCTAATCTTGCTCTCCTTCTCACTAAGAATTACTTTTACCTCAGGCATACTTTACGGAGTAGCTGACGTTCAGCTGGATTCTTTATATTTATACTGAGCTGTAGAATGCTGGAAATTTACTGTATTCGTTTAGAATGAATATTACACTAAGAAGTGCCCATTCCACCTGCTTACAATTTCTTCTGATTGAGTCAACAGTGCTATATCCACCTATTAATACTTCCTGATATTCTAATCGATGTTACCCAATTCAGCAATCCCTCACATAAAAAAGTGCCCAATTCACCATCAGCCAGATTAATTAATAAACCCACTTCTTATTTTTTAAATGTATTTTGGAATTTACTAAGACAAGATTATAGCATGATTTTGGGATAGTAAAACAACTTTGTCCACAGTAGTTATTATTTATCTAGACTAAATATTGATTACCTCATCCAACATATTTACCAGGTCAGCATCCGGAATATATAAATCGACACTAATATTTTTGTTTATGTTTGAATAACTTAAAACAAGTTAATTCAGCATTATGTTAAGGGTTTTTGTCAATACTATCAGCTAACTAAGCCATATTTGAGAATTGATCAGCAGGCATACATGCATGCACCCGTGAAAATACTTTTAGGCAGTAATTTAGAACGTGATTGCATTGGAAACACGTTCTTTGTTTCTATAGTAGCTTGGTTAGTCGCTATCTTCATGAATATGTGGTTCTACAGTCTACGACGTAGTCACCTTCGTTGAGACGTTGCTATTTAGACAATGATCAACTACCTTTGAAAAACTTCGTTCGAATTATTGAAGGGAATGTAGAATAAGCGATCAATTTTCTCGCATAACTCCAAGATCGCAAATTATTTTAATAAGCGCTCATAGCATATTAACATAATGAAATAGTTCTGAAGATAATGTTGAATGCATTAGCTAAATTCTAAGACCAGACCAACTGCTAATTTTTTTAAATGTAGGAATAATATCTTAAATAAATTATACCTCTCGTCCCTAAAAAGTAGGTTCCTTCTGGTTGTGCCACTGGTTCTAATCCCTATGGGGTCTAAGGTTAATTTGTTACGTACTTTGAAAGCAGGTGGAAAACGAGGGATTCGAAGTTATGCGTGGGGTTCCAGAGACTAATATCCTCTTGGGTTAGTTGCCTGATAAATTAACAATTAGTCCCACCTTCCATGCATCCTTGTAAAAGGATTAACGGCTTTGTAAAACTACCTGTTTTAAACAGTGGTCATGAGTGGGAATAGACTATTATTCGAGAAGTGGTACGCATTCTATGAAAACTATGTTAGAGTTTCGACAGGGTGTTGATAGTTTCTTCTGCCATGAATAAGCAATACAAGCTGAGAGCTAAAATTTCTAACTGTGAATTTAAGTTGACTCAAGAAAAATGGTACTATATATTATTTTAATGCACCTGACTATGATCATACTAAAGAGTTGCACTATATATGGATATGTGAAATAATACTGAGAATTGCTTTCTTTACTTAAGTCTCTCACAGAGTATAATTACATTAACGTGTGTTTGCATGACCAAAGTTGATTTTATTCAAACCTTAAAAATAACACAGAACTGGTTTTGGAAAAGTTTATTGGTGAAGTTCAATTTCACTTGTACATTTTATTTTCGTGAAAAACAGAGTTTGGCCACCAATAAACCAAACTCTTAAATGTTTAGCAACGGATACATAATTAATGCTAAGTTTTAATTCAAATGGAACATTGATTAACACTGGTGTTTCTCATACTAATTAGAAGTAACGTGTGACATGAAAAGTAAATACACAAATTTTCAAAACTTTATTTTTTAAAAGGAAAATGAGGATTTTTTTACTACTGTTTCTAGCGCAGAACGACCATGATTCACCTCAACAGGAAAGTATACGACTTTATATATGGAACTGAAAGCTAATTAACTAAATTTAACAAGCAAAAAATAACAAACTTTCTCGAAGAAAAATTTGTCACAAAGTCCATCTTACGTATACAGAACTATGTGTTTTAATTTATTTATTTTTTGCTAAGAAGCAGTTTATTACTAGCCATGTAAGCCTACTCCACATACGTAGCTGAGTTTTTATCACCATCCCATTTTCAAATACCTATTGTAAAAATGATCATGTCTGTATAATGTAATGTACATACACTATTAAATACATTGGAATTGTCCACCATTTTAGTACTAAACTACAAACGTGTGTACATAGAAAATGCAACATATATATACAGTTATTAAAAGGATTTGGTACAGTCAGCATTCAGGAGATATGAATATTCCCAATTGAAATTTGACAAATGTTTGAAACTAAATTCCACTTCTTTTGATTTATTAAATACTCCCAAAGATATATGATATTAAAATAACAAGGAAAACATCATTAGAAAAAATTACTATAGATGATTATTTAGGTCCTATTGTTTCTTTATTCATGTAATATTAGAATGTTTTTAAAATTATGTAAACAAATTAATATATATGATTAATCATAACTTAATCTTTATTTATTTTACATAATACGTGCAAAGTTAACAATTATATAATTATATATTTTTGTTTCAAACAAAGAATCATTGCCTAGCTAAATTCAAGTTTATTGTAGGTTTATTTGGTACCTCTAAAAATAGGATTATCTTTTTATTAATATAAAATATTTTTTTGTAAATAAGCAAACCGTCCCTCAAATTGAATAGAATGTTTGATCTCAAACAAACATAATGTTAACAAAGAAGATGAGAATGTTAACATTGTGTGCATGGAATATTCCACGAAATCTTTGTTATGGTCAATAAATATTGTGTCTACTGAGTCAATAGTTGTACGTGCAAGGTTTGTTACACATCAGCCTTGAGGCTATACCTTCAAATTTTCAATTATTTTGGGAATAATTGTATTTGTTGGTGTGAAACTAATGTTATTTATGGATTTACATTTCTTAGTTCGAAAACAAAATATATTGTCAGCGACCTATCATAATAGGTGCATTGTTACATAGAGTAAATTCAAATATGTACTGAAGTTTTAAGGTTTTATTGGTAAAACTTCAATAAATATTATGATAAAGTTTTTCCACAAACATTATAATATTGTGGGAGGTCCTGGACAATGTTTTTCAGAAATGTGATCTGTTAATTTCAGAAAGCACAGTAGTTTCCTAACAAAAAACAAAATACTTGAAATAGTTCAGATCTGTAGGTGCAACAGGGAGAAAACATTCAATAAATACATCTTCTTTAAAGGTGATTAATTACTATAATTATGAGAAGGTGTAAGTGGTGGTAAAATAATAGAGGTGCTAAGACAAAAATACTGACGACCCGTTTTTGAAAGATAGTCGGTTTGAGTCCCGGTAGAAACGATTTAAAGTATTTATGAAGCGTGAATGAAGGGCACATATGTTCGTTTAACCTGAAAGGAAGCAAACTTAAGTTGACTGATTACATTATGGCCCTATCTTATAACCAATACCATAGTGGAACCAATAAAAGTGAGCTTTCTACCTTTTAGGATAAATAGACGCTGCATGCGATTTGGAATTTGCTTTGTGTGTTCTCACAAGTGCTCATAACAAGCATTTGTAGTAAACAAATAATGGAATGAAAATATATGAAATCATTTGTAAGCGTTTATTGTATTTAAATAAATCATCTCAAACATGTTTTTAAAAACGCAAACAGTCTTACATGAGAAAAGTGTTTAATTAAATATTATAGTTACTTTAACTAAAATATTTATGGTAACTTCCTTTTGTTTTAGTTCACATCAATTAGCCTTAATACATTTTTCAATATTTCACTGAATTGTTTCATACCCGCATACGTATATTGACCAAACCTTTAAATAAATAATAACTAGACTTTTAAACCTCAATATATTTGTGACACAAAAATTAAGAGTAACAAATTTTGTACGTATATGTTGTCTTTCAAAAACTATTTTCTGCATTTGTAGAAATGTTTCCGTCAAATTTTAAAAGTGGATGTATTATGGTTGTAAAAGTGTTAAAAAATTATATAAATAAATTATAGACTACTTATTGTACAGTCGTAAAGTTTTTATTTACTCCTATCTTTATTTAAAAACGTAATCCCAGAGTTTTTAGTATAAATATCATATTTCATTGTAAGTTGTTTTAAAATTAATTATGAAAGATAGAAAAACCAAGAAGTTTGTGGATAATCACTTCAATGATTAAAATTTGCTAGGTTTTATTTGACGTTTTTAAATGATAAAGTTTGTATGGCTGTGCAAAAAAATACTAAGTAAAGTTTCTAGAATGTAATTACATTTTTATAATTTAAATTCTCAAAGCTACTCTTGAGTATTCTAAAATAAAAACTGATTATAAACATAGTAGTTAGGTGTGTTTAAAATGTCAGTAAAACAAAATGATAGACGCTTAAAAGCGAAAGCTTCAATTGGCGTGATGGCTACACTAATTCATCCTCTTTTCGATAGTGTATGGTTTTGGTATTTATTCACTTGTTGGCATTATTCGTCTCCAACACAAAATTACAATTTTATATCTCATGAAGAAATATTTTATAATTTTATTAGTATTGTAAGTTTTTAGAGCCTAGCCCCCATTTCCCGGACCTTAATTTTGAAGTCGGTAATTTTAAAATATGTTATGATTATCTGGATTTTTTTAAATTTTCTATTAGTTTTGGAAATATTGAAACATCTACATTTCCTAAACGCCATTTTTAAATTTAAAATATTAAAACATTTATAGTTAATTGTGGTTGTCTGGTTACCCGGTAAATTAAAATTTTCGATCAAACTGAGGCATTGAATATATTAGTTCAGTAAATTTCAGCTCCTCATTTCCCAGAACCCCATTTTAAAAATACGTATAATTTCTTATAGCTCGGAAACTGGTAGGTTTTTTTAATGCTATCAAATGTAACTTTGTCGGTATCTCTAATATTTTCAAGTGGTAAGTTTTGTATGGCTCAAAGAATTTCGAAATTATGACCAAGAATATATCAAAATTGGAAGTATTCGCTTATGTAAAGCACTCTATAAATCAATTTCCAGGTGAAATGAGAGAGGTCACCATTTTTTGTACCCAGATACAAATTTTGCTCAAAATTGCTAGAGCCGGTTTTAATATATTTTCACTATCAAGTAAACTAAACTTAATTTAAGGGCGGTGGTGGGTTGGGAACTTTTTATTTAACAGAGTATGGATTGAACGTGGTTGATTCGACTAGAAAGAACTGTAAAAAGGTTTATTGGGAACAGTTGAGTCACCCACCTTGGTGGCGTAGTTAACTTATGCGCTAGTTTCATGATGAGCTAGACTGCTGAGGACGGGGAGAATAAGGTTAGAATTTCTCTAAAGTGAGCTGGGGGAGGGTTTCCTAAATTGTTTTCCATTATATCTCTACGCAAATGCGGGTTCACTTTCTATATATACAACCTTCCCAATTCCTAACCCACTAGGTAATTAGTACTTAAGCGTAGAACCCGAATGGTTAATAAGATGCTGTGCTAAGCATTATAACAGTTGACTCGACTAGAAGTATAATATTAAACAGGTATACTTGGCACTTCATAGTATGATATTAATTGTATGAATACAGTAAATGATCAAAAGATTACAGTTTAGTAAAAGCCATTTAGCTGAACGATAGTTACTCTGTAACGTACGCTCAAGGTAAAATTTATTTTAAGTGATAGAAGGGAAAGGCTAGGTTAGGTTAGACTTTGTTAGGTTATGTTGGGCTCAATATACATTGGGAAGGAAATCATATTGCAATGTAGCAGTGTCCAACCCACCTTATCAATGAACTTTTACTGCAAACTAGAAGTGTCCAATCCACCTTATCAGGGAACTCTTACTGCAATGTAGACGTGTCCAATCCACCTTATCAATGAACTCTTACTGCAAGGTAGCAGTGTCCAATCCATCTTAGGAGGGAATTCTTACTGCAATGTAGCAGTGTCCAATCCATCTTAGGAGGGAGTTCTTACTACAATGTAGCAGTGTCCAATCCACCTTATCAAGGAACTCTTACTGCAATGTAGCAGTGTCCAATCCATCTTAAGGGGTAGTTCTTACTGCAATGTAGAAGTGTCCAATCCACCTTAGGAGGGAACTCTTACTGCAATGTAGATGTGTCCAATCCATTTTAGGAGGGAATTCTTACTGCAATGTAGAAGTGTTCAATCCATCTTAGGGGGGAATTCTTACTGCAATGTAGAAGTGTCCGATCCACCTTAGAAAGGAACTCTTACTGCAATGTAGCAGTGTCCAATCCATCTTAGGAGGGAGTTCTTACTACAATGTAGCAGTGTCCAATCCACCTTATCATGGAACTCTTACTGCAATGTAGCAGTGTCCAATCCATCTTAGGAGGGAGTTCTTACTGCAATGTAGCAGTGTCCAATTCACCTTATCAATGAACTTTTACTGCAAACTAGAAGTGTCCAATCCACCTTATCAGGGAACTCTTACTGCAATGTAGACGTGTCCAATCCACCTTATCAATGAAATCTTACTGCAAGCTATAAGTGTCCAATCCACCTTATCAAGGAACTCTTACTGCAATGTAGAAGTGTCCAATCCACCTTAGAAGGGAACTCTTACTGCAAGGTAGAAGTGTCTAATCCACCTTATGAGGGAATACTTACCGGAATGTAGCAGTGTCCGATCCACCATATCAAGGAACTCTTACTGCAATGTAACAGTGTCCAATCCACCTTAGAAGGGAACTCTTACTGGAATGTAGCAGTGTCCAATCAACCCTATCAAGGAACTTTTACTGCAAGGTAGAAGTGTCTAATCCACCTTATGAGGGAATACTTACCATAATGTAGCAGTGTCCAATCCACCTTATCAAGGAACTCTTACTGCAATGTAGACGTGTCCAATCCACCTTATCAAGGAACTCTTACTGCAATGTAGCAGTGTCCAATCCACCCTATCAAGGAACTCTTACTGCAAGGTAGCAGTGTCCAATCCACCTTAGAAGGGAACTCTTACTGCAATGTAGCAGTGTCCAGTCCACCTTATCAAGGAACTCTTACTGCAATGTAGACATGTCCAATCCACCTTATCAAGGAACTCTTACTACAATGTAGCAGTGTCCAATCCACCTTATCAAGGAATTCTTACTGCAATGTAGCAGTGTCCAATACACCTTATCAAGGAACTCTTACTGCAATGTAACAGTGTCCGATCCACCTTATCAAGGAACTCTTACTGCAAGGTAGCAGTGTCCAATCCACCTTAGAAGCGAACTCTTACTGCAATGTAGCAGTGTCCAATCCACCTTATCAAGGAACTCATACTGCAATGTAGACGTGTCCAATCCACCTTATCAAGGAACTCTTACTGCAAAGTAGCAGTGTCCAATCCACCTTAGAAGGGAACTCTTACTGCAATGTAGCAGTGTCTAATCCATCTTAGGAGGGAATTCTTACAGCAATGTAGAAGTGTTCAATCCATCTTATGAGGTAACTCTTACTTCAAGGTAGAAGTGTTCAATCCATCTTATGATGGCATTCTTACTGCAATGTAGCAGTGTCCAATCCATCTTAGAAGGGAACTCTTACTGCAATGTAGCAGTGTCCAATCCACCTTATCAAGGAACTCTTACTGCAAGGTAGCAGTGTCCAATCCATCTTAGGAGGGAATTCTTACTGCAATGTAGCAGTGTCCAATCCATCTTAGGAGGGAGTTCTTACTGCAATGTAGAAGTGTCCAATCCACCTTAGAAAGGAACTCTTACTGCAATGTAGCAGTGTCCAATCCACCTTATCAAGGAACTCTTACTTCAAGGTAGCAGTGTCCAATCCATCTTAGGAGGGAATTCTTACTGCAATGTAGCAGTGTCCAATCCATCTTAGGAGGGAGTTCTTACTACAATGTAGCAGTGTCCAATCCACCTTATCATGGAACTCTTACTGCAATGTAGCAGTGTCCAATCCATCTTAGGTGGGAGTTCTTACTGCAATGTAGAATTGTTCAATCCATCTTAGAAGGGAATTCTTACTGCAATGTAGATGTGTCCAATCCATCTTAGGAGGGAGATCTTACTGCAATGTAGAATTGTCCAATCCATCTTAGGAGGGAGTTCTTACTGCAATGTAGAAGTGTTCAATCCATCTTAGAAGGGAATTCTTACTGCAATGTAGAAGTGTCCGATCCACCTTAGAAAGGAACTCTTACTGCAATGTAGCAGTGTCCAATCCATCCTAAGAGGGAATTCTTACTGCAATGCAACAGTGTCCAATCCACCTTAGGAGGGAATTCTTACTGTAATTTATAAGTGTTCAATCCACTTTAGGAGGGAAGATGTTGGTGATAGCCTAGGTTCAAAAGTAATGTCCACTCCACCTACGCCCAATTTAAGGGGTAAATTAATAAAAAAAATGACCTTGGGAGACTTAAAAAAAACTAGATACGAAGTTTAAGCCTTACCGTTAGAATGGTTTTAGCTTCATACTGATGAACACAAAACAATCGTTATTGATGATTGATGTTTAATGATCACAAAACTTCCTTTTTCCTAAAGGCCGTGAGAACGTAAAAAAAACTCCATGATTTGATATTTCAGCTAGGAGTTAACCTTGGCCATAACAATTGTCCACACCTACCCTCACGCCAGGTGCGTAGTTATGGGGAAAGTGGTTGAATCACCACCACTCCCTTATCAATACTACCCTTCCCCCTGTGGATAAAAAAATTTAAGTGCATTTTGCATGACTAACTTATTTGGTTTGATATTTTTATTTCATATTTTTGTTCCTTTATTAGACATGGTCGGCCTATATTAAAACAATTTTTAGATACCTGTGTTAGTTAATCGTATTTACAATCACTATCAATATGGGATGTATCTGCTTTTGTGGCTGCATAGTCTAAGGCGTCACTCTCGTGTTTGACTAGATTACCAATGACAATGAGATTGGGGTTCAAATCCTGATCCGGGTGTACTGAGGGAGGTTTATTCTAAATGGTGTTGTCCTCTTCTTCCATATATATATATACATACATATATATGTATATATACATACATATATATGTATATATACATACATATATATGTATATATACATACATATATATGTATATATACATATATATGTGTGTGTATATATATGTATATATACATACACATATATATATGTGTGTGTGTGTGTGTGTTGGCTCCCAATTTTTCTAACAGTTCTATAACTCATCAGTTCATGCGCCGTTTGTAGCAACATGACTCACTTTTATTCAGACATATTTTCAAAAGAAGGATATTTTGGAAAAGACCAACTTTTTTTGCCGCCAAAATTGATAAAATTGTACTATTTTAGGTATTGATAGTATCTAACAAGAGTGAAAGCTGCATATGACATGACTTCACGTATGAATACGTGAAATTATATATTGTAACTGTCGGATAAGGCCCTTCCTATGAAAATTATACTGTAAATACACAAATTAAAATAATAGTGAAAATACGTGTGAAGAATAGAACTGATAGCTATAAACTAGCGTGCTTATTTTGTCTGAGATCTACTCTAGGGCTGCCTTTCTTTGTGTATTTTTGTGGATCGCTCCATATTGTACTTTATAAGATAAAGGTGAATCACGTAGATAAAAAAAGCTACTTAACACATAATTAAATATAAACATTAAAATACCCCATATATAAACAATTTACCCAGAATTTCTCCCTCTAACCGCCATTGCGAACTTCTATCAAACAAGATGAGCTACACAACTTGGAAGGCAAACGCTTTACTAAATACTCAACTTTAATTGTTATTGTCCTGGTTAGTCAGTCCGTAAATAAAGTAAAACCCTTAAACAAAATGAGACCACTGGACCTAGCTAGGTTAGAGACCCTTAAATAAACCAAATTATGGAAATTAGTTCCCTAAACATTCCTTTCTTACCTGTATTCTACTCTAAGCATACTGCAGGATGATGAAGAAAGATACACTTTGTACTGCGGCGGATTTACGACTCTACCAGCCATAGGCACTAGATAATTTGCGCCCACTTTTCTTACATTATTTTATAACCTTCAAAATCGCCGTTTCCACCCTGCAACCCCTCATACACTGACACACAAATACCATATACACAAGTGCTATCTGTGGGATGACAGATAAAATATTAAAATAATATTTTATTATTTATTATAGTGCGGTTTTAAAAGTAATAAGGATCCAAGCAAATACTTAAAAAAAGGAAATGTATACTTTTACACTATCACAACACACACATTCAAATATTCATTAATTTAAAATATAAAGTCTGCATTAGTAGACTGTAGAACATGTTACTACAGATGAAATACTCTCTTTGCTAGCTGTGGGTTCCGCCCCCAAACCCCCCGGTGAATGTAAACTAATGTAATTCCAGCGTTGTTTTGAACCTTGATTTATTTTTACAATTTTATAATTCTATCTGTCCCATAAGTGTGTCATAAAATTAAAAAATGTGTGGAAAATGTGCAAATCAAAAAATCTAGCTCTGGTGCAATCCGTTTTTGGATAGGTCTTGCCGTTTAGTCACAAGAGGCTTCCAAAGAAGGATCCACACCGACTTTAAAGTTGCTTCCCATTTTGAATTTCTTTAACTAAAAATTAAAATTTTTAACTTTTTGGAAATTTCTCGTCGGTTACAGGCTAGAAGCTATATGTTTGCCAAATTTCAAGTTTCTATCTCATCTTGAAGTGAGTAAACATTAATGTCAGTAAGTGAGTCAGCCATGTGGCTTTATGGTATAATGATTGTCATGTACACAATAATAAAATAGGCTATAATTTATTTTGCCTTGATTTCTGCAGGGTGAACTGGTTGATGATGCCAGACAAATCTCTTTGATCCCATAGGTGACCTTCAACTAAGACGAGTGTAAGTTAATTAAGACGATATTCCGTCATGTTGGTACACAGATCCAGCAAACCACAACAATCACACATATGATGAAGCCATCGAATTATTTTAACTGGCAGAACGAGGAATGTATTTCTTTCGTCATTCAAAATTTGCCGCCCCTTAAATCTGCCACCGTAGGCACGTGCCTACTAGACCTATGCATAAATCCACGCCTGACTACCGTAGCCCCATAGCTTCTTCGGTGCTGAGTGACAGCTCACAGCTGACAGTTGACAGCTTTAAAAAGTTACCAGACCGAATTACGTATCCCTACGCTGAACCAGATGATCTGAAAAAACATATGTTTAGCATCTCTCCCTTTTGACAGTGAAAATTTAGGTAGATACCTAAATTTCAACTGTCAGAATTCAGCTCTGAGCTGTCAGTCAGCACCAAAGAAGCTATGGGGCTACTTTATGTAGAAGAGCACAAGAAGAAAAATTTATAGTTTGAGAACAAGACAATACGGAATAATGTTTTTACAATGTACACTAATTTGTAAATAAAAATATTTAAAAAATGGTACGGAAATCCGCACGGACTTTCTCACTCCATTGTTTAAAAAATGAAGATATTTGCTCAAAACTCGTAATATATGCGAAACTAAATAATTAACACCAGCAAACCCAAGCAAAAATTGCGTTATATTTACGTAAAACATTTTTTGACTCTCAGTTTTATATTTTTGTAATTTTATTATTAAATTTGTAAATTTGGACCAAAAAAAGATCGATAATGTGTCTACAAGAGTTGGCCATTCGCATTAAAACTTCTAATTCTGGTTAAAATATTCAACATTTATTAGATGTCGCACATCTTATGGTTATAGCATAGCTATTAAATTCCTCATTTATAAACTTAGGCCAATAAAAAAGGCAAATATTGACTATTTAGTCTAAAATGAAATGGATAGATCATTGATGTACAGTCATTTCTCCTAAGAGGTTAAAGGAAAACAAACATCAACTTTTTTAAAGACTTACTTATTTACTTACTCTATGTCATTGGAGAATTTTTGCGTTAAAACTTAAGTAGTATTACTGAACTACTAAGGCTTACAAAATTGTATTAATATATTTGCCAACATCGCAAAAGCTTTTAGTTTCATAAAGATATGTTTCAAATATTTATTTTTTATTTTTAATAGTACTACAATTTTGCATTGACAAGTTAGTTTATTTTGTATCTCAAATAGTTGGGGAGATTCGGAAATTTACGCTTCCGTGAAGCAACCTAAAACTCAATTCCATGGGAAAATTAAAATAGCCAGTTTATTTATAAACTTAATCAACACCTATATACAAATTTTAATCAAAATCGTTATAGCTGATTTTGAAAAAAATCTATTTTTCTTTCTTTTCGCCCTTTATTGAACTACTTTTAATTTTGGAAATAAACATACACACAGACATATAGCATTGCAAAAACCACTTTTTAGGGTTAGGGTGGTAATCAATGTTTCAGGTTAGATTTTTTTCGGTTGCAATACTTTACCTTCCGTTTTCGAAACGTTAAAAAATATTTTTTTTTGCGTATATCTAGAAAGTTATTGGTTTTATAAAAATATATTCCGGATAAAATATTTGTATTATAACTATATCTACATATTTGCGATGATAAGTAATTTCATTTCTCAAATAGTTTCGAAGATATGATAAAAAATCATACTGTAGTCATTTTGCCGAAATATTGAAAGTTGCCATTTTGTTTGGAATGTTTATGAATTTTTGAAATTAAATTTAATCAAAATCGTTGGAGTCGAACCCTGGAACCGTTAAAGTCATTTTGTTTATAATATTAATCAATGATTATAAATGAAATTTAATCAAAGTCATTATAGCCGATGTTGATAAAATCGATTTTTATCTCTTTTTGCCCTTCATTAAATTACCCTTAATTTTAGGTTTAGATATCCAATTTCAAAAATCTCTCAGTACAACCCTATGAAAACCCTATATACCAAGTTTTAGCCCGTTCGGTAAAATAGTTTGGGCTCCACTCCAAGGTACAGACAGACGGAAAGGTTAAAACCGCTTATTCGGATTTGGGGGGTCATGAAACGTCGAAATTCATCAAAATCTCGATTTAAATTTTAATGACAATCACAATACTTTCTCTACCTGTAAGTTAGCGAGAAAGTAGAAAATTTGTGTTTTCTACATATCATAATTATTCATTACCAAAAGATGTCCTCGCTAGATACAGGCTCAAACTTAAAACATAATTATCAACAGTGATGAAATTAAAATAAAAAAATTGATAACATAATTTTATCCATTTACTGATATATTATTTATTTGTTTCCATGCATAATTCAAAATACGGTTAAAATTAAATAAATTTATTGTTCCTTTCTATTATGTTTATCAAAAGTTCAGCAATTGTTTAAAGCTGAAAAATACTATAGTTGAAGTAGATGCTCTCGAAGACCTTTTAATGTATTCATATTCCACCGGGGGACAAAAACAATAGCACTATTTTTTAACTTGACTAATATCACAAAAAAGTGCTGGCCTAGTTTCAATTCAAAAATCGTATCCTTTACCTTCTTTATTTTTTTTTTCTTCTTTCTCCTTGTTATATAAGAAAGAGAAAAATTTTAAAAATGACGTTTCCTCCATTTAAATGACGACTGATACAGAATTATTTTTAATATATAAAGTATAATGTATAAAGATAATGTTTTAAATAGCAGTATTATTATTATTATTATTATTACTATTAGCACCACGTCTTACTACCCGTTAGGTTTATACGCACTTGCGTTAATGTGTAATGGTAGGGTGATTGCGAGATTAAATGGAGGACCTACAGTTTAACGTGGAATCCGAACCACGGTGGAGGCCTGGCATTCCCCACATTCACAAGATGTCTTGCCAGAGGTGAAGGAAGGGTTTGGTAATCAGATAAATCTGTGCCGAGACCGAGGATTGAACCCCGGCCGCCAGCATATAAGTTTGACACCTTACCCCTAGACCACCAGGTCACAAATAAAAACAATAAATATATCGTGTTTGCATACAGGTGATAACAATAAACAAATTTAATAGCTATAACATAGAAAAAAGAAAGGCAAGGAAAAAAAATATGATTCACTAATAATATTTTTTTAAGGGTACCGAGAGAAAATATTGTATAATAATAATAATAATAATAATAATAATAATAATAGTAACAATACTGCAAGGATTCTATTGCGTTATCTTATTATCTTATTTTTCACAATGGCTCAAAGATCTTTATCATAACCAAGCTCTTGAACATATCAGAGGCCTTGTTCAGGTAAATTACTCGTAAAATAGAAATAACTCATTTCATACCAACACCTAATATCTCTGTACAACCAGATGTAAACTGAGTAGATCGAGGTTCGAATCTCTGTCGGCTGCACTGAGGGTTCAACATTGTTTTTCACTCTCCTTAATTGCAAATATGGCTACAGCCTTACTCATCCCTAAAACCATTAGCGGAATTAGTACATAAGCGTATAGCACGAATGGGTAGTAAGACGCAGTGATAAACTAAAAGTCACTAGGCAGCACATGAGTATTCACTCAACCTTCACTGAGTGCGAACAGTATATCTAGGTAACTTATAAGATAGTAAATTAAGCGTACTAAATTAATTTACAAATATTATTAGCTAATTGCATGAAATTAATACGTACAATTGTAGTTGTTTCATATTAACTTGAACTTGATCTGATTTCGTAGTTAAATTTAGCTAAATATACTGTGTAAAATATGTTTAAATAATATTTCAATACTTTTAGTTATTTAAAAAAATATAAAGAATTATAGATATGTTTTAAAATAAATAGTATCATGGTAATATTTTATCAATACTGTTTTTTAAAGAGGTTCAACATAGCATGAATAAAGCCTCGAAGCTGGGGAGAGAAATACCCCTGGAACGAGCTAATCGATAAGTTCAAACACATTTCGCAAAAAATAAATTTTAACACCAAATAGTTGATGCATTTCTAAATGTCTGTTCAACAAAATTATCCAACCATTTCTTATGAAGCTTTGAAAGTGCTACTTGCTTCCTTCCCATCCTCATACATTTGTGAAGTCGGATTTTCGGCGATGGTAGGAATCAAAAGATAATTTCAAAACAAACTGCAGTTGTTCAATTCTTTGCGTCTTAAAATGACTCAAATTGACGTGGACATCAATGCCCTCATCAACATGTACTCGACCCGAACAAAATATCCTTCTATCCCCACCCCTATTTACATTAAATCTAGGTGGGTAGTGAATGATTGTCGTTCTTAAATCGGGTCAATGTTCTAATATGGGAAACTTGGTTCTAGAGGCATATATTTTTTAAAAAATATCCAGGTGGGCACTTTTTAAATAGCTTCCATGAGCATACAAATTTTAAAAATATTCTGGGGGGGAAACAATTCTAAATATCTTCAAAGGGAATCTAATTTTCCAAATCATTTTGGGCCAAAACGACTAGGACACAGACAATTCTCTGTGCACTAGGATAATCAAAATTTCAAAATGTTTATGGATGAGTACAACAAATAGCTTGTAGAGGAGTATAATTAAAAAAACAAGATCCAAACGAAGACAACTTCTAATATATCTTAGGGGTATACAAATGTTAAACATTTTCTGGGGGATGGTCTAAAGCACACCTCTTGACAGGAGGTCAGATCCCTTCAAAAACATGGTGTGGCTGGCAAAGAACTATCAGTGGCATATAAAACATTTTTTTGAACGTTACTTTAATTTGTGTGGTAGTAAAAACACACTTTGAAATTTAAAATATATCTAATAGTTAAATTATTCAAATTTATAAAACTTAAGTCTCCCTTGTGTTTTTTTTAGCATCGCGTCTTACTACCCGTTCAGGTTATACGCCTATGTACTAATTACCATAGTAGTTTTAGGGATTGGGAAGGCTATATTTCAAGAAAATTTACAAGCATTTGCGTGGAGGGAGAGTGGAAAGCAATTTTGGGGAAAAAATCAGGACATCTGACTGAGATTTGAACCTTGATCCCCCCATCATCGATAGTTTAGTCTATCGGCGAGAATAGTGCGTAAAATCATGAGTCCAATGAAGTGGGTGTTTCCCTTATTGAATATTAAAATACTTTACATTCAAAATCAACTAAGATTGCTTTCTATTCCGGTTAAAAAATCTAGATATTTTGAAAGATATACATAGATATATATGTATATAGTACCGCGTCTTACTACCCATTCGGATTGTACGCCTATGTACTAGTTACACTAATGGGTTAGTGATTATTAGGGCTTAATTGGGAAGAAATGCACCAGCATTAGCGTGAAGGAAGAGTGGAAAACCATTTAGGTAAAATCACCCTCAAGGCATCCAACCGGGATCTATACCCTCTCTTCCCGTCCAGTGGCGTAACAGATTAAGCCCGGGCCATCCCGCAAGATTTATTTTCGGGGCCCCTTTTCCAAGTCATCTAACACCTTAATAAATGTTATAAAAATAATTAATAGTCCCAAATAATTCCTAATTTAGTAATCTAACCTCAGTTTTGTGTCGGGAACATCATTAGTCAGTCAAGGTTGACTGCATGAAGATAAAAAAAAAATTTTGCTATGTATTTAAAGATGAATGAAATAATTGAAATAATGCTATAGCTTAGTTATAATTCACAACACTTTATTATAAGCATATTCAAATATCTAAATTGTCAATGATCAGGACATAATTTATTTTATTACAATTATTTCCACCAAATGTAGAGTACTTAAAGTTCCCATTTGTGGGCCCCCTTAGGTGACCTGGCGGTCTAGGGGTAAGGTGTCAGACTTTTATGCTGGCGGCCGGGGTTCGATCCCCGGTCCCGGCAAAGATTTATCTGATTACTAAACCCTTCCTTCACCTCTGACAAGACAGCTTGTGAATGTGAGGAATGCCAGGTCTCCACCGTGGTTCGGATTACACGTTAAACTGTAGGTCCTCCATTTCATCTCACAATCACCCTACCATTACACATTAGCGTAAGTGCGTATAGCCCGAACGGGTAGTAAGACGCGGTGCTAATAATAATAATAATAATAATGGGCCCCCTTATATCATTCCCCCACCCCACCCCCGTACTGCAAGCCTTGCGGGCCTGGGCGTTACGTCACTGTCCCCGTCTTCGGCAATCCAGCCTAACACGAAAGTAGCGCGTTAGACCACACGGCCACCAAAGCGGTTGTTTTCAGGGATTACTCCCCGGCTTATATATAGCATGTATTTTAACACTTTTTAAAAGGAATTCAGGAGAAAACGAAGATAGCCTTGTCACAATTTTTTTAATACTTTAGAAAAAAACTGCGTCGGTCTTTATTCGGATTGGTTGAACCATTCCCTGTGGGTCACGTGGTTTACTGCCAAGACTAGAGTCGTTCCTGATAACAGAAACCCCTCCAATATTAAAATATTATCCCAACCAAATAAACATGGCCACTTTAACTTGCTCTTAAAATAGTATGGCCTATTTTTCTATACTAAAGATTGTCGCGAGAACATAGACTACTTCAACAAAGAGAAACCACGATCACCCTGCAATACTAAGCCCTATACACTAGTATTTGTTAAACATGGCGTTAGTAAACACGTTACTGTGCCGTCTACGGTGCATCCATCTTCATTGAATAGGAAACGAACCGGAATTCGTCCTGTTTGTGCCTGTTCTGCGCATACTTATTATGTACGGATGTATGTATGTATTACTTATGTATGGATTAGTATTAGTTTAGGGGGATAGTGGGTAGAGTAAATGCACATGCATTAGTGTGAAACCCGCTTTGGTGGCCTCGTGGTCTAAGGCGCTACTCTCGCAATATACTAGACTACTGATGACGGGGAGATCAGGTTGGTTGGTGGAAGTGGTTTTTCCTCAATAGTTTTCTACTCTTCCTCCACGTGTATGCGGGTACACTTCCACCAAATTCAATCTTTCATATCCCTAACACTCTAGATTAATTAGTACATATGCGCATAAGCCTAAACTGGTAGTAAGACGCGGCGCTAAATTAGTGTGAACAGGGGAGGGAATCACAGTAATAAGTCACCAGGAAGTCGCGATAAAGAGAAATGTGCCATACGAATATGAAATCAAGTACTTTTTTAGTTTGATAGTTTTTAGATATGATTTGCAATATTTTTGAAACGCGATTTAAAACGAAATTGTCTTGCTACTCGAAATCCTCCTATTAAAAGAAATAACACCACTTTTACAACAACAACAAAATCTTTAAATAAACACGAAATTAAAAAGAAATTAAGCAGAAATTTTGACCATGCTGTAATTTGATTATTATTTTGTTGTAGTTTAAGCTAGCTTTAGGCTACAAAATTGTGAAATATTCAGACAAACTTGACAAAGAGTTTTAAAGTAAATACATAAGGTTTCAATAATAAATTTTATTTTTGTATACATTGTCTTAATATGTAAATAATAATTAAACACTTCAGATAACATGTAATTTTGAATAAGCACGAAATAGCACCGAAAAGTGAGATTTAAAAATGAAATTATTTAACTAAATATAAAACCGTGTATACGGGGCTCTACACATAAGGGAACTTGAACAAGTATAATCTGAATCTATTTTATATTTTTTAGCACCGCGTCTTACTACCAGTTCGGGCTAAACACCTTTGCACTAATCACGCTAATTTGTTTATTTGATGTATTTAACGTGCACTTTCTGAACCAATTGATTAAATCAACACACGAGAATTTTGATGAGAGTGAAAGGCCTTACAAATATTACTAGGAAAGGTATTTTCACAAATCTTCCGGGTTCTTTTACGCGTCACAATTGACATGGGACCGATGAATTTACTTCCCTCCGAAGGAAATTGTGCTACGGATTTTTATAGCTCAAGAAATATCTGTTGATCATGGGTGGATTTGAACCCACAAACATAGAGTAGCTATGCTAATGTGTTAGGGATTAGTAAGGTTTAATTTAGATTAAATGCAACCGCATTTTCGCTAAGGAAGAATGAAAAATAATTAAGGAAAGAGCCATCCTCAATGCACCAGACCAACATCGAACTCCCATCTCCCCGTATTACACCAGTTTAGTCTATTGTGAGAGTATCGCCTTAAACCATGCGGCCACTGAAGTGGGTAATCCCTTATTATTTATCTCACCAATGTTAAAGTATTTTTGGGAAAATGTTATAGTACAGTACCCACCAAATTATGTGAAAGGTACTTGATAACGGGTTACAAAGAAACATACCCGTTATTATTCGTCGTGTCGTGGGAATACCTGGACCAGTGATATTATCAGTGTTATTCACGAAAAAAAAACCCATTCAATCTAATTGTGAATCAGATTACATTCAAAGTGTATATTTCACTGATAAAGTGAACAATTAGTGGTGGAAAAAAGCAACCTTGATAGATAGAATACTATTTGAATCTGTCTGGCCGGACGAGTACACTTGATACTCAACGCTTGGTAGCACTCCACAGGTATGTTTGATTAGTTTCTAAAAAAAATACAATTTAGTTTTTAGATGAATAATCAACATCATTTTACGCCACATAAATAATTATAGGTGAATGAAACATATTATTCAGAGATGATCTTGTAAAATAAAATAGAGGAACGTTGATGTGCAGAACTGTATTAATGGAGGAGTATATTTTAATTTTAATTTTTATTGATTCAAGAGGATTTCATAGATAAAATATTCCTTGAGTACCTTTAAAATATCTGTTAATATCCTGGCTGATGTGATTGGTTTTGTTTAAGAAAAGTGAGAGTTTCAAAACGGTACGTCGAGAATTAACTTTTATTTATGAACAGGGATAGACTATTCATGTTTCCACCCTTTTAGCAACTAATTTATTTTTATTTTTTATTTAATTTATTTTTATTGTTCAATTTTGAATAGTATAGTAACTATATTTTTTTATTATTTGTAAATATTTCTTGTGCAAATATTTGGCTAATTTTATGGATGTATTTGAATACTCTTTCCTAACATTTATACCATTCATTTTAACGGGAGTATTATTTAACATCTTGATCCATAGGGAAGAGAAAGGTAATTACAGAAAGTGTACCCGCATTAATATGAAAAGCGTTTGGGAAACTTGGAGCGATAAATCGCATGCGTAAAATCCCTATCATTGCATTCAATGGAGAGTCAAACCTAGGACAGACAATCAAGTTTATTGTGAGCCTGACCCCTTAGACAACATGACCACTGGTGCATTACTTCGTATATGACATATCGTATGTGTGTGCCTATGTTATGCTTTTTGGATTGCAACACTGATTACCATGGAAATTATTGCACACAAATATACATAAATAAAGGAATCTTGTGTTTATAAAGTTTGTATTTGCGAAGATATTTTTATTTATTTATTTATTTATCTAAGGTATTTAATATACACTTTCTGAACCGACTGATTATATTGGTAAACGATAATTTATATGAGTGAGATCAAAAGGGCCTACCAATTTTGCCGGGAAAGGTATTTTCATATACCTTCCAGGGTTCTTTTACTCACTACAATCGATATGGGATCGACGACTTTACTTCCCCTCCAAAGGAAGTTGTGCTACGGAATTTTATCCTTCAAGAATAATTCGTTCACCCCGGATGGGTTTGAATCCTCTAATATCGGATCCTGAAAAGAGCACTTTAGGACAAGACTACCGAAGTCAACAATGTTTTTATTAATAAATAACGTTGAAGTACCTGGCGTTGCCCGAGATTAATATTTTGGAGTAAAACGAGGAAAATGATTAAACAGATGTAAAAAGTTCAAAAAGGGTAAAAAATTAGTCTAAATTAAATATTAAAAATTTGATAGAGAGTAAAAATTGTAAAAAAGGTCAAGGATAAAAATGACAATAACGAAAAAAGGGCAAAAAGATTAAATTTTAGGGTTAAAAGAATAAAAAGGCTAAAAGTAAGTCCAATCAAAAATAATGTTAACATTTTTTTCCAGCCCATATCCCATATTTACTCTTTTTCACTCGGTTAACCCCTTCCCCCACATTTACTATTTTTAATCCATTTACTCTTTTTCCCTTTTTTTATTTTCGGGTTCTCAATACTCTTTTTCTCTTTTAACCTTATTTGATTTTAAAATTTTTTAAATTTTCATTATATTTAACTTTTGCCCTTTTTTAGAATGTTCTGGTATTTTTGTCTTTTTTGCTCTTTTTAACATTTTACCCATTTTTTATATGTTTGCCCCTCAGCCTTTTTTCCCTTGTTACAATTACTGTCATTATTGCCCTTTTTACCCATTTAATTTGTTTATTCCTTAATTGAATGTGTCTGCCAGGTACATTTAATTTCCAAGCAGCCTCCAGTAGTCCCATTTTATAAAAGATGTGCATGAATGGTAAAAACAGTGTAATGGTAAAAAGGATAAAATAAAGCTTAAAAGGTAAAAATCTTAAAAGGGTTGAAAGTCAATCTAGTTATAATTTTAAAATTCCAGCTTCCAGGGACTCATGTTCATGCACAGGGGCTACTAATTATTAAAGTTCAGACCTTTGCGTGCGCTAAATATTTCGAAACGCTTATGACAGACAAATAAACAAACAAATTCCTCTTTTTAATAATATTTATTTATAGCTATTTGCACTATTAGCAGGTTTTATTTTTAGAGTAGCGCGTTAGATCACGCAGTCATCGAAATGGGTTACATGACTTGTTGGAGAGCTGTTTATCACTGAATTAACAATTTTAGAAATAAATTGTATATTGGATAGTAGTGTTTAGAGACTAAATCACATTTTATAATCCTCAAATAATTGCTTAGCCATTTTTAGGGATTATTTTATTCGTAAGAATGTCATTGAATTATCTTATAGTTCAGTTAATATAACTTTATTTACACTTGCTTCTCTATATGCGATTCCTAGTGCATAGTATGCGTATTACCAATTATATGGTGAAATAAATAGACCGTAAAGAGCCCAAAATATTAATATAAAAAACGCTTCCTCATCCCGATACACTTATAGTAATCATCATTTGTGCGTATAACCTGAATAGTTAGTAATACGCGGCTATAAAATTATTTATGAAGTTGTAGGTTTCAGAATATAATGTAAATAGGCTATTACTTAAACTTGAGCATTATATTTTTAACCCAACAATTTTTAATTAACAAATACATATATTAAACTACATATAATTATGTTATAAAATCTATTTGTCTGTAGACTGTTGCAGGACATAAAGCACCATGCCAGGAACGGATGTAATAGAAAACAAACTTCTAGAGGCAGAGACAGAAGAGCTACTGACCAAATGGGACCTGGAGCAGTTACTGAGTGCCAAGATGGGTCCAGACACTCGAGTAGACAGCATAGCTACAAAACAGTTGACTCAGCCAGGAGAGAACTATGGCAGTAACATCTTGTCTGTTGAAGTGACGTTGCTCCCAGACCACAAGAAACTGGATCTAGTTGCTAAACTGGTTCCCCTCTCCCCCTTCCTTAGAGAAATATTCAACTGTGGTGTTACCGTGCGCACAGAGATAGATGTTTACACAAAAGTGTCTAAAGAGTTTCAAGAAATACAAAGAGAAAACAACATTTCAAAAAAGGATTACTTGGATATTTTCCCTCATTGTTATGGTGCTAGAGTAAGTCGTAAAGAAGATGTTGGCCAACTTGCAGATGAAGGAGCTGCTATTCTTATAGAAAACCTGACACCTCTTGGGTATCGCTGTGGTGATCGCATCACTGGTGTGGACTTAGAACACTCTGAAATGGTTGCATCACGATTAGCAAAGTTCCATGCTACTTCTAGAGGCAGAGACAGAAGAGCTACTGACCAAATGGGACCTGGAGCAGTTACTGAGTGCCAAGATGGGTCCAGACACTCGAGTAGACAGCATAGCTACAAAACAGTTGACTCAGCCAGGAGAGAACTATGGCAGTAACATCTTGTCTGTTGAAGTGACGTTGCTCCCAGACCACAAGAAACTGGATCTAGTTGCTAAACTGGTTCCCCTCTCCCCCTTCCTTAGAGAAATATTCAACTGTGGTGTTACCGTGCGCACAGAGATAGATGTTTACACAAAAGTGTCTAAAGAGTTTCAAGAAATACAAAGAGAAAACAACATTTCAAAAAAGGATTACTTGGATATTTTCCCTCATTGTTATGGTGCTAGAGTAAGTCGTAAAGAAGATGTTGGCCAACTTGCAGATGAAGGAGCTGCTATTCTTATAGAAAACCTGACACCTCTTGGGTATCGCTGTGGTGATCGCATCACTGGTGTGGACTTAGAACACTCTGAAATGGTTGCATCACGATTAGCAAAGTTCCATGCTACTTCCATTGCCATCAAGATTAAAAAACCCTTAACTTTCAGAAACGTAATTATGAAAGTCTGTGGAAATAAACCAAAGCCCAATGAAGACATGACAACTGGAATGAATGAAATGAAAAAATCGTTTATTCAACAATTGGAAGTTTTTCCAGAATGTGTTAAACACATGGATAGAATTCTAGAGGGCCTTGAAAAAGATATGGCTCAATTTAGAGATGAAAATCGAGATAAAGAGAAACCCAAAGAACCTTTTGCTACTATGTGCCATAATGACTTTTGGACAAACAACATGATGTTTAAATATGATATATCAGGTGAAGCAACCAACCCTGTAGATTATAAGCTCATTGACTTCCAAATGCCAGCCTATGGCTCTCCAATGAAAGACTTTATATTCTTTCTGTTCACCAGTACAGAAGAGGGAGTAGTTGTCGACCACTATGATCACTTGATTCAGATCTACCATAAAAACTTTACAAGCTGGCTTGAGAAGTTAAGAGTCGATACAGAACCTTTTTCTTTTGGAAAACTCCAAGAAGAAATTGAAACTGTTGCGCCTAAGTTGTTTGTACCTCTAATTGTCATGATAACTAATATTATCACAAGAAGTAGAGACAAACCTCCTGACATGGCGAATTGGGGTAAAGACTCGTTAAATGAAATAATCAACACTACAGAAGCATGCGAAAGTAAAGTGAACCAAATAGTGAGTGAATTCGTTAAGAAAGGATGGTGCTAGGTAGAATTTAATAATACTAGTGGGTTGTTTTTTAAGAAAGGATCTACATAATAAGCTCTCACTCACTTTTTAGTTAAAAGTTTACGCGTCAAAGGCTATCAACTTTACTTAGATATCTAGTTTTCGGTGTGTGATTTGAATAAAAGCCTATATTTTCCCCCTTCACGCCCCGATGAGAACTTTAAAATGAGCCCTCTCCCAGATAATCGTTGCACCAAACCACTCAAGTAATGATTGAGCTGATATTATCTTTAAACAAAGACAAAATATTTTATTTACCAATAGGCAGCTATACACAAATCATGGTTTCTATGGTGATGTAACCAAATAATGGTTGTTCAGATGAACCACTCCCCACACAGAAGGAAAAGATAGAAAATTCTCTTGGGAAATTGGGTTTTAGTTTTAGGCCACTATTTTTACCGGAATCCTGATTCTCTAATATTTAAAATGAGTGTTCGTTTGTCAAAATCTGTTATTACTGGAAACGGGTTTATCAAATTAAAATATAAATTGAGATATTAAAATATATGATAGAGAGAATTATAAAATATGATAGTTAAAATGAGAGTGTAAGTGTTTGAGTGTGTGATTGTGTAAGTGTTTGGGAAAGTGTGAAAATTAGAGTGTGAATGTAAGAAAGTGAGTGTAAGAGACTGAGAATGAGCAAGTGAGAGAGATCGAGTGAGTGTGAGGGAATTATAGTGAGAGTATGTGTATGTGTTAGAGAGAGAAATACTGGAAGAAGAGAAAAAGTGTGTGTGTGCGTGTGTGTGTGTAGAAGGATAGAGAGAGTGTGGTAGATAGAGAAGGTGCTAGTGGAAGTGCATCATGAAATGTGTGTGTGTGCGTGCGTGTATGAGGGAAGAGAGTGTGAGAGAGATTGTGAGTGAGTCTGATAGAAAGAGAGAATGCGAAAATATAGTTGTGGTACACAAAACATTACGGTACTTTGAAATATCATTCCCTCAAAATTAAGCATCAACATGGAAACATAACTGAACTTAATGTATTTGAAAGAATGGGAAAAATAGATGGGGTACACAAAACATTACTTCTAAATATCATATCCTCAAAACTAAACGGTACAAGGAAAACATAGCTTAATTTATGTATTTGTATTGTGTTACTATTCGCTAAAATGAACATCAAAAGCCATTATTTGATATTAAAAAAAGGAACATGAAAACTCATACTTAAATAGTTAAAATGGCTATTTTTAAACATAATTCAAGATCATTTTATCGTTTTTGAGCTTATAATGCATACTAAAACATATTTAAACATAATTTCATCATGCGCGAAACAAAACGTAGACAGTACATTTTTACGAACTTAACAACTTAACCTTTTAATCCTCGAGTTATGCTCAATATTATTTATTTAAATGCGAATTAACGATAACAACATTCCAATAAAAAATAGGTGCTTCCTCAGTCTAGGCATCTTAATTTAAATATTCTATGACCAGCATCCAAAGAGAAATATTCATCCAAAGGAAAGATTTTCATGTGTTCGGACCAAAAAAATAAATATTGGGTTATTATTTTTTAGCCAAAGATATATATTTTATTAAGAGATTTGCAACCATGCAGCAAATAACTGTTTCCATGGTAATCAAACAACGAATGAAAAACTGAAAGTTATCTGTGAAAATCGGGTTTTGGTGGAAAAATAATATTTTTCCGAACATCCTGGACTCCTAACCGTTAAAATGAGTGGTCGTTTGTCAAAATCTGTTCAGTCATTTCCTCGTAATTTCTATTACCGGAAACGGGCTTATTAAATTATATATAAAATGTATTGACCTAAACGACTAGTGGGTTGCTATATCAACTAAGAAATGCAATAATAATATCTAAGATATTATCATTCAGAATAATTTAGGTGCAAATTTATATACGATTGAAAATAATTATGTAATTTGTGTACATTATATAAAACAATGACTTATGAGATCTGATTTAACAAAAAAATACTGGAACAACAAAAATAAATAATATATAAGTTTTAGGAAATTACAATAAATTTAAAATTAAGGAAACATTTAACATATTAAAAATATAACATCGAAAATCCATATAATATTAATTACGTATTTTGTTTTAAAAAAAAGTGTTTAATGTTGGTCATAGTAAAAAAAAAATTATGGTATATATTGTACACAATCTAGAATTGCATGTAAGTCAAAATTAGATTATGCTGAACGATTATAATTTCAAGGATAGTGGTAATTATTTTGAGTCAAATACTGTATATAATGCAAGTTGCCCCTTTAAAAAGTCATGCTGCAACACCAGTAGGGGTATGTTGCAACATTTGTTTTAAATAGTCTACTTTTTAATATCTATCAGAGACACAGTTGATGCATGTGAAACTTATCTTCTTATTTTTCTTTTCTTTTTTTGTACCCAGCTAACGGATTTACATTTTATAAATCCTCCACTGCACCCACTCTTTAAGTCCCTGACCATATTCCTCATGGCAGAACAAACAAAATGTTTGATCACTATCTATTGAGCCACCATCAAAAGCTACGTTTCTCTTCGCGGGTTTAGAGATTACAGAAAACTATAAGTTGTATGCTAATTTTTAATTACAACACGTACTAATTAAGTTTTGAGTTCTTGGTTGCGTAAGGAACCGGAAGAGAGTAGATTTTTAAGAAAACAAAACCTGTCTTAATATAAAATCACATAGCTTGCAAAATGTATTGATATGAAATCATATGTTCTAAGCTTTGATAAATAACAAAACAAAAATATATTACCATAAATTAAAAATACATTGTTTATTTATTCACTTATACCTAGCTTATTTTTTTAAAATAATCATATGTGCTAGCAATTAGGTATTTATAATTCCGAATGTCAGTAGCTTGTTAGTATTACTATTTATTTTATCTAAGATTAGTATATACAAATAATATTTATTTATCTTTTCTCACGTCTGCAGTGTGAGTCGCCATACTCTTTGCAACTAGCCCCACAACAGTTTATTGTCATCTGAAATATAAAAGGGTGTCATTATTTATTTTGTACAAGTGTCAAACAAATGCCATAAGAACGTGTTGTAAGCAGATAATAGTATCGTGTATATATATAAGTGGTAATCTGTCATAGTGGCACGCTCTATATCTTATTTCTCAATACTTTTATAGAAAAAAAATTGTAACTTGCCTCAGCCCCCCTATATTAATTTTTATTGTTGTCATGCCAATGTTTCATTTTTATTTATTTTTTGGTTTACAGTATTTTATCTCATGGGCCACTGTTTTATATAATGTAAACAAACTACCAAATGTATTAAATGTGTATAGTATGTATATGTATATATATATATATATATATATACATTCACTTAATTTATTCTGAATTGTAATTTTATAAATATTGTTATATCCCGTTCCGTTATCTCTGAGATAGAATACTATTATTATTTACTTCACTAAATGAGATACACATTAAATTCACATTTAACAGTTAATCGTTAGTATACGTAAGTAATTACTCATGATTAAACATTATTATTATTTTTACTTTATATGAATGGTCGTATACTAATAAATTGATGAGTTTGTCTGTCTGTCATGACGTTGTGTGAGATCTATCGCATACAAAGGTTTGAAATTTTTAAACTAGTTTCTCCTACTAACACGTGCACCTTGAAGTCAGAAACTTTCATTTTTTACTAAAAAATTTTATTTTATTAAATACTGCGTCAGAAGAAATAAAATGAAGACTTATTTTCTGTTTGTTTTAAGCAAATAAAAGCATTTACCAGTGTAACATTGCAAAATTACCCCGGGTTAAGTTGGGTAAATCTTATAGTTATTTATATACATTCTATGATAGTCTAAAACTCTTTGTAGATGATGAAACAATATGACTTTAATAAAATTGCATTGTTCTTGTTATTTAAAAGCATTAAATCTTATTTGTAATCTATCCACTACTATCTATATACTTACATCAATCACTGATACGTAAAAACTTAAGTGTAACGTACCGCACTATAAGTTGAAATTATATGCTGTTGAACAAAATATCTCACGGTTACACTAATTTTATTTTAAATAAACATGTATTTTATAGATTCATTGAAAAAATAATTATATCTATAGAAGCTCTTAGCCAAATTCTGACGATAACGTTGTTTGTATGGGTCATAATTACTAATATTCCTGTTCCATTTTATTTGTCAGGCTTGATGATAAGATATCACTATTAATCTTGCTGATATCCAGAAGAACTACTCAATTACCATTAATATAGAGCCTATTTAATCATGTTTATTTTAATAAAATCTATAATATCACTTCTGCATAAAGATGACATTAGAAAAAATAAAATACTAATAACAGTAATACATTATTTGTAACATTGATTCCTCTCAAGTGTTACATCCTTATTAGACCTCGATTTTTGTGCTTTGATTATATTTTTAAAACTACATGTTATACTGAGTGTAAACACATATATCCCAATTCCTCTTTAAAGAAAGATTCAGGTTGAAATTGTAAGACAACGAAGGTCATCTGATATTTGTCTTGCGAGATAGGTGGCATAGTTAAATGGATCATTTTGTTGACTCCAAGGTCACCTGATCAATCGCAGTCTATTATAATTATTTATATGAGGACACTTAAAATATATGTACTTACGTTTATCCCCCTATGTTTTTGGTAGTCTCATAGCGAAATTGCTTACTGCTTGTACAACCGTGATTGCCTGCATATAACCTTGTGTACACTATACCTGATTAGAATCAAGTGACTCGCTGTCGCCTGTCTCAATATGAACTGTATCCATTTTGAAAACCTATGTGCTGGGATTGCACTCTGTTTTAGAAAGAAAAAGAATACATACATATTTATCTGTATTGAGCATTTTTCATTATCTTTTATGAAATAAATAGTGCATATCCCACCCCATTTGACGTTGTTACGTCTTTCGTTAAGGAAACATCAGACTAAGTTCGTTGTTTTCAGGTTGTTTTTATATAGGGAATCATGGGAATTTGTAAACATCGGTAAAAAGTAAAATCATAATAAACCAATACATGTATGGATTCAAATTTTAGTATCTAATTTGAAATGGTAAATTTAAATGTTGACCTAGCTGATGGATAAAAACATTAAACTTTACCAAGCCTCGATGTAATATCTGCCAATACAAATAAGGTTGTTTTTTTTGCATTACTAGACTAAGTTTAATACCAAGGCTAGTAACAACATTAACTAAAGCGAAAGTATGTGAAGGGCAGTTTTAGAGGAAGTTAGTACGCATTAGAGTCGAGAGGGAATGTAAATACTAATGTGAGGAATACTGTGGAAAATCCCCTTCAATGTACTCGGACAAGATTCGAATCTCAACCTTGTCATAGGTTATCTAATCTGTTACGAGCTTGTGGGTAAAAAATAACATTTTGATATCACAAATATCAAAATGGCGTAACATGAACAATTAGTAAATTAACCTTTCATGGAATTGACATGGTAGGTCTATCCTTTACAGGACAATCCCAGCCCCTAAGTAGGGGTAGTAAACGTATGTAAAGAGCTCATTATTGTACTTTATATCCAAACCAAGGTGTTTTCACATCTTCCTACTGTAAGTTATCTTATAGTTTTGTCTAGTGTATCTCTCAATATCTTACTAAGGCCTTTATTGTATACATACACCAGATAAACACATTGAAAACAAATGTGTTGAAGATGTAATTCTTCTTCAGCATAAAACGCTTTTAGTATATTCTATTCATAATATATTACATTTTACTAAAGGTCTTCCAGTCTTAATAAAATCAAGGTATAACTGTTCAGGTTATTCGCAAATTTACACAACTGAGGCATAGAAAAGAAAGAGATAATTTACTATTCAGATAAAGGGTATTCATACTTGCGTGAAGAGAGAGAGAGAGAGAGTGGAAAACCATTTTGGACCCCCCCCCCCCCCC
>CABFVX010001862.1:63382-80921 GCA_902151425.1 Timema shepardi | reverse complement strand
CCCCCCCCCCCCCCTTCCCTCCCTCAGTACACCCAACTGAGATTCGAGCCTCGATCTCCCCATTATCGGCAGTCTAGTTTACTGAGAGAGTGACGCCTTAAAACATATAGCATCGAAGCAGGTAAGATTTTACTGTATGGTTAGTATTAGGACCCGCCTCGGTGGCATAGTTGGCTAACGCGATAGTCGTGTTGAGCTCGACTGCTGAGGACGGGGAGATCAAGGTTCGAATCTCGGTAAGGTGAACTGGGGTTGGTTTTTCCTAAATGGTTTTCCACTCTCCATCCATCCACGCAAATGCGGGTTCACTTCCTCTAATTCAACCTTCCCAAATCTCTAATCCATTAGCATAATTAGTACTTAAAGCGTATAACCTGAACGGGTAGTAAGACGCGGTGCTAAATAATAATAATAATATATGGTCTGATTTTATTATTTTATTTGTGTTGATTAAAGAATTTCTTACCTTGTTCATTTATTTATTCATTGTTTAATTCATCCCAACCCTCCACTGCTGCCACTGCAACCTCTATCCATAGCTTGGATCTAACATCCCTGTTTGCTTAGTTTCGATGTTTCAGATTCCACAGTGGTGATCTTGCCTTTACTTCCTTTATAAATAAATAGCTCGGTATCAAACATTGCTAAGTACCGTACTCTACCGAGTGTCAAACTACGGGCGGGTGGAAAACACTGGGCGGTTTGCAAGGAAGTTAGTGGAAATACTTAGTGGAGGAGTGATAGTGTGGTCCCGATCATCTTATCGGTCGACATTTTAGCCAAGGATGACGCTAGCAAATCCACACAAGTGTCCTGTGTTATCTCGACAGGCTGCGACCGGAACGCAAGTGTGGCCACCTCCATAAGAAATAAAGGCGAGCGTATTTGTCGTTGCGGCCTGAAAACGCTCACGAAAGCGTTTTAAAATATGTCGCTGGTCGCCAAGCGTGGCCACCCTCATAAGACACTACTGCAACCTGGTCGTGGCGACCTGGTCGCAAGCCTGGCCGTAGCCTTAGTTTTAAGGTATTGGTGGTATGAATCAAAAGTTACTGCTGCATATCACATAGCTTGACGTATGAATACATGAAAGTAGGTCTATTAACTTTTATGGTTGTCAGATAGATAGGCTTAACGTTCTTTCCATGAAAATTGAAATGTAGATTATGGAAAAATTTATTCTTCGTAGTTACCCCCATTTTTTAAAACGTGCTTTCCAATGATTTTACCGAAAACCCCAAGTCTCACGAGGTATTCAAAACAGTTGTAGGCACGCAACTTTCTGATTACAACCTGTGGTGCCATAAAATATGACCACGGTGGGCTCGTAAAGTTCGGCCGTGTGTGCCTCTGAAAAACCCCGAGCATTATATCAGCGGTTTTAATCAAGGTCACGCGTCTGACCGACCAATGAATATTTCTCTGGGGGGTGATTCTCACAGTTATAGCATGAGGTGTGGTGTCCGTCCCCCTCTCATCCCGCACCACACACTCACACTCATTTACCCAACTTTTTGGATCCGACAATTCCTCTCCTCCCTTTTCCAAACACCCAATTTCATAGGTCTCTTACTTTTATTACGCTACCAGGTGAAACTGTAAATACAGAAAGTTGACGAAGAACAGAGTAAATAATTAAAAAATTGAACTAGCATTACGCGCGTCGGTGGTTGCATGGTGTAACGAACGCGTCACTCTTGTGTTGGACTGGCTACCGATAACGGAAAGATCGGAGTTTGAATCTCAATCGGGTCCACAGTAGGTGGTTTTTTTAGTAAATTGTTTTCTACTCTCCCTTCACGCAAATCCCTGTATATTCTACCTTCCTCCTGATTACTCTATTAGCGTAATTAATGTGTGCGCGTAACCCAAAAGGGTAATAATACGTGGTGTAACATATTACTTAAGATGTATTTTTAGTTATTGAATTACATTGTAGAGTGTTGATCAAAGGTAATTTTCTTTTTTTTTTAATAAAATAAAGTTTAAAATACTCTAAAAACCTTTCCATACTAATCAAATACAAATAATTAAATATATCTCCTGTAATAGATATAAAACTTTACAAGGTGGATGAATATAAAACATTTTTTTCTATAAACTTTTTAAAAATATGACAAAGTTATTTAGAAATAAATCAAACCAGCTTAGGTGGCCACATGGTCTAACGCGCTACTCTTTTGTTGGATTAGACTGTCTTAGATGGGGAGATCGGGGCTATATCCTGGTAGGGTGCACTGAGGTTGTTATTCCTAAATTATTTTCCACTTTCCCTCCATGCAAATGCGGATGCACTACCTCTGAAACTAAGACTTTCTAAAGCCTAACACATTAGTGGAATTAATACATAAGCGTATAACCCAAACGGGTGGTAAGACGTGGTGCTAAAAATATCAATGCTGGCCAGTAGCGAGCTAGGCAAGCAAATTTAAAGGTATAGAAAATATCATTTTAAATATATTATTATACTTTTAGAAATAGGTCTACATGTGACTTTCAAGGTTATTATTGAGTTGACAAAATGGGAAGGAATGGGGGAAGTGGATTAGGTAAATTATACCTGGAATAGTACAGATATAGATGTTAGTGGTGACCTGGCGGTCTAGGGGTAAGGTGTCAAACTTCAGTGTTGGGGGTCCGGGGTTCAATCCTCGGTCCCGGCATAGATTTATCTGATTACCAAACCCTTCCTTCACCTCTGACAAGACATCTTGTGAATGTGTGGAATGCCAGGCCTCCACCGTGGTTCGGATTCCACGTTAAACTGTAGGTCCTTCATTTCATCTCACAATCACCCTACCATTAAACATTAGCGTAAGTGTGTACAACCCGAACGGGTAGTAAGACGCGGTGATGATAATAATAATAATAATAATAATAATAATAATAATAATAATAATAATATAGATGTTAGTAAAACTACAGTGATAAAACCAGCCTCGGTTGCATAATTATATAACGCGCTAGTTTTGTGTTGAGCTAAACTGCTGAGGACGGAGAGATTAAGATTTGAATCTCACTCGGGTGAACTGAGAGTGTTTTTTCCTAAATGGTTTTCCACTCTCCTTCAACGTAAATGCGATTTCACTTCCTCCATCTTTAACCTTCACAATTCCTAGTCCATTAGCGTAATTAGTACTTAAGCGTATAACCCAAACGGGTAGTAAGACGCGGCGCTAAATAAATATAAATATAGTGATATCAAATGTGGAAGGAAACCTCATCATCAACGTCAATCCAGTAAATTGTGAGCCTCACACCTTAAACTAAGTGACCACTGGTGCAGGTGTGTGTGTGTATTTGTGTGTGGAAGGGAGAGAGACGAGGATTGTGATTTTTTACGCAAAACTAAGATAGGGCTTTCTTTCAAAGGTAAGGAAAGTTTCATCTTGGAATTGAGACGATTTCACCGAATATAAAGTTTATTTAAAGCGTGTTATGACTATAATCCATTGAGGTTCACATTAGGGATCTAGAAAACCCTATAATATGAATGAGTGCACCCCTCTCACTTATACACTTGCGTACCAAGAGGTCGGAAAACAAAATCACGCTTCCTCTTTAAACCCTATTTCCCTCACACACAAGTAGGATATGAACGTGCTAATGAGGCACAAACGCTCAAGCCCATACACACAAGCACACACACTAAAACCCACGTTACTCTCCTTTCTGCATGTACAGACACAATTTATACCATCTGCCATCCAGGGAAAACGAGTAAATTACTAAAAATTGGATATAAATCAAAATATACACACACCTTTATTTTGATTATCTAATTTCCTCCCGTTGTTTTGCTTGTGCAAATATAAAACATCCACTTCCATTCCCCTTTCCCCCTTTCACATCATACAAACAGGTTTTTTTTTCACCTCCCAAAACACCAATGCCATATCTTTCTCTCTATATGGTTAGAAAAATTTCAAAATGATGGCTTTGTATTTTGTGTTTACCTTGGAATACTTTTTTTTAAACACATAACACACATTACCCCTAAAAAAAAACTCGCATAAAATAAATCACGAATTTCATGTTTGTAATTACAAACCCCCTACCATACAGTTAAAATGTTTTTAATTGGGTTCTTGATTTAATTTCTGTTTAGTTTAGAAAGAAAAACATTTAATCACATTTCATGAAAGCATATTTATTAAAATTGTAATTTTATATTGTTTAAAATGGTCGAATTTTTATTGCAGGTAATTAAATTTATCTCGCATTATTATTGAATATGTTTCTGAAAATCTTGTTCAAAATAGTAGGCCTAGTGAGTGAACTTCACATATATTCTGGGTTTCAATTTCAATCTTACAAAAGAAGGCGATTCTTTTAATAGGAACGTTAATTTTATTTATTTATCTTGTTTCACTATTGAATAACAAAGACAACCACCATTTATTTCATGAGCTCAGAATGAGTAGGGAAACATTATGTTTAAATGTTAAACGTGTTCATAAATACCCACTTGTAATATTGGAAATTATTGCCTCGTCATAAAAAACAATCGTGAAAGTGCAATGAATCGTGACAGAGACCAAGAAACCATGTTTTAGCTATTTACGTACCAATTTAGTTAGACTTACCCTCACTCATTGTGAGTTTGATAATGACAGCTCACTGAATAGAGAGAGTAAAAATGAAACGTAGGGAAATACAAATTAATACAAAGAATTGTTTTTATCGTATGGAATTACTGACCGGGAGGGATATAACAATAAGTTCAGTTGCCCGTATGTAGACCATTCTCAGCTCTGGTGGCACAGAGCGTTGTCCGGTATACACCATAGGAGGTTGTCTACACGTCGTACACGGAATGAGGCGATGTGATGATAATTATTATGAAATTGTGGAGCCAGTGCGAGTCTTAACCTAACTTAAGCCTAATCAACCAAACCTTGGGGACCGTTGAAATAACTCCCCTTATGAGAAAAATACCCACAGTACCAGCCGGGAATCAAACCCACGACCCCTAATTTAGTAGCCACGTGCATTGACCACTACACCACGGGGAGGGATACTCCAGAGATACACGGTGAAGAATCTAAATATATAACACGATTCCCGTGTCCAGGTGTCATTTTTCAATTTTCAGAATATAATATTAATGTATTTGGTGTGCATTTTCTAAACTAAGAGTTGATTACATGACTCACAAACTAACTTAACTTAGAACTGTTAAAACACACTTAACATAAAAGCATTGCAAATTTTATTTCACAAATGTTGTACTATGTTTATGGGTTCGTGGTCGATGGAATTTGATTATAGAGTGGACAAACAGCTAGTGAGCTGATTTAGAGTTGTCTATTGCAACCCTTACCTTCGTATGTGTGTACTGTACGTACGTACAAACTTAGAGATAAATAATAGAAACAGACTCTCAACTTTATGAAAGCTTCGCGATCCTAGCGGTGAAGGATTCAAGCTGCCAAAAGGAGCGCAACCATTTTAACTTGCTGGTTGAGTGGCTGGGTATATTATTTGCCTGTGTCCAAGTCCAACAAACAGGTTGATGTCTACTAATCGGCTCTTACCTCTTTTATAATCCTTGATGCCAAAACAAGGACATAATCGGGTAGGGGTTAAGAATGGGGTTATTTAAACCCTTCCCCCTCCCTTCTAAGACCCCCAACCCACTAATATGCCCAAAATTTGAGTCAATATTTCCTCATTTATTGTTTAAACAATATCAAAATAAGGTTACAAGAAGAAAATATTGACATATAGCTAGCAGCTTTCATTCTGATGTACTGTACAAGTATGTAATGTTTTTAAGGCTCTTTGCACAAGCAAGTTGTTATTAACACCTGGAACCACATCTATAGATAATTCAGAATCCCTCATGTCACTCCCAATTTCACATTCCATTAATGTTAATTAACTTAGACCTCGACCTACTTCAGTGGCAGTATAGTCTGTCCTCACTCTCGTGTTAGACTAGACTGCCAATAACAGGGAGATCGGGGTTTTAATCTCAATCGGTTGTACTGCAGGAGGTTTTTCTTGAATAGTTTCCCATTATTCCTCCACGCAAACTTGGGTACACTTTTTCTAAATTCAACCTTTCTCATCTCTTACCCATTAGCATAATTAGTATATGTCTGTATAACCTGAACAGGCAGTAAGGTATGATGCTAGAAAACAACTTAGACCTGACTGGGATTTGAATCAGCAAAGGTACCAAGAGCTGGTTGGTTAGAGCACTATACCCTTAGCCAAGTACATATGATGAGTCTAGAGGATACTGTTTTGATTCCAAGTTGGGGTGACTAATCACATTATTATCGGTGAACAAATTCATCCTGCTGAATAATTAATATATTTATCCACTTTAGTGTCCGAATGGTCTAAAAGACATCCCTCTTGTGTTAGACTGGTCTGTTGATGACGGGGAGATCAGGGTTTCGGGTCGACTGAGGGAGGGTTTCCTGAAAAAAAAAATGCACTCTTCTTTCACGCAAATGCGGGTATAATACTGTCACACCCTAAAGGTTCATGGAAGGCTGGGCCAAATAATATCCAAGGAGTCACAAGAGAAAACACGTTATTTAGTATTTGTTTACACAATTTAATCCTCAAGCATAAGCAGTACATCACTGTTTCAACAACAACAATATTGATTTGACCAATTTAACGTCTTTAAAGATTACCTTTAGTATTGCAAACATGAAATTTTTTTGTTAACCAAACATAATTTAATATTACAAATATGAAAATAATGTGTTGACCAAACGTCATCAAATATTACTATTAATATTTCAAATATGAAAATTGTGTGTTGCCAAACGTTATTTAATATTACTTTTAATATTAAAAATATGAAAATTATGTGTTGACCTAACGTCATTTAATATTATTTTTAGTGAGTGCACCAGAGGCCCCAAACCTAACAAACCAATAAACATAAATTAATTAAAGCAAGAAAAAGGTCAGAGTGCACCGGTAGAGAACCCTACATATTTACAATTAAATATACTCGTGACGATTCCACGAGATATTCCTAAAGCCCCAAAGAAAGGATAAATTATGTACCGTGGATAGAGACTAGCCCAGCACCAACAACGTATGTGTACTCACCATTCAACAGTCAAGCTGTGCTCTCGGACAAATGCTACGGTCACGCCACGGAACGACCGTGTTCATCCTCACTGTAATAGACTCTGTTTGGGAACTCAAAGTTTAAGTCAAATATTTGGCTGACTTAAACTATCCATTTGAAGAGCGCTTGCGCGAGGTGGCCGGTCTAAGTGGTCCCCTGTGCGTCGATTTCCTGTTGCCACCCCATCCCCCTTGGCTGTTTGTCTCAACGGAGCTGTGTGAAGACAACGTGGAAGACATATGTTTTGTGATTGGCTATTGATGAACGCATTATGAAGTCATTCTTACCGCCCAAGTTTCCCCCTGCTGAGCAGAACTAGATATAAGCGTATGTTTAGCAATGTAAGGCACTCTTTGATGCCATCTATAAGTAGGGCACACGTAGGCACCATGAAGGGCCTCTGGATATTTATTATGTAAGTTATCGTAAAAGAATTATATATTTGATCTTTGGCCACGAGCAAGTAGGTTTCAGGCTAGGGTTCAAATCTTGGTGAAGAATATGTAAATTAGTATATATTTGATCTTTGGCCACGAACAAGTAGTTTTCAGGCTAGGGTTCTAATCTTGGTGAAGAATATGTAAATTAGTATATATTTGATCTTTGGCCACGAGCAAGTAGTTTTCAGGCTAGGGTTGTAAACATGGTTAAACGTAGCCGTCTGTCCGGAGTTTTAAGTATTTGATTATTAATTGTGTTAGCGGTCATATGACGTTAACTGTGGGTCGCCTTGTTTACTTTATTGTAGGTCGTATTATAAATGGGTTTATTTATTGTATTATCGGCCAGATGAAGTTAGTTCATTGTTATTTGGTTTATTATATCAACTGACAGATTAGAAGCTAGTTTAGTTATGATGTGAGTTCACAGTTGCCTTTATTTCTTTGTAGGTGTATATGCTATCTAGTACGACATAGTAGATATGTATTTACTTATTGCATTGGCTGACAGATGTGTTGTACCTTGGGTTCTATGAGTAGCAAGATGTTTCAAGTATGTTTCTTGCGTAGGTATTGAGCCGCGGCAATTATAATTATAGAGCTCTCCCTTTTTGTAACTGTTTACTGTTATTATATAACTTCAATATTATTTATATTAATGTATGGATCATTGTGTTGTCAAACACGACGGAGAATCAATACTGTCTTTAAGTCTATCAGACCAAATTGTATACTATTTTCTTTTAATACCTACTGTAATAAACTGCCTTTGGGCCATATAAGTATTTTTCGCTTAGTTCTTGCCTTTACCCAGGCAGCATCTTAGTAATTTCCTTCAGGCTTAAATATAATTATGCTGGTGAGACAGGGGTCGGATGGGCTTGTAGAGAACAGATCAATAAAGGCCCCTGGTGATTTACTTGTCTTTATATTGTAATTAACAACTCACTTCCTGTGGGGGTGAGCTGCCCATTGGGACATTGGTGGTACTGTTATTGGTGTTGACCCCACAGGGGGTGTGGTTGAATTCATACATAGTTAATCCCAAACGATAATTTTGCAAAGCATGACCTCCCCATAATAATGTCGAAACAGAATTTTGAAGTTCGTGCCCTAGAGAAGATATGAGTCGGCGCCCTCACCTAATAAACGCCAGTGGTACATTGAGTAAATCGTTTAAACATACAAGCCATTTTATAGTACACAAACCTCGAGCAAATTCACAGAGAGGGGGAAGCAGGGTGGAGAAGAACAAATAAAAGAAGGAAGGTGAGCAGCGCTCAGGTGGGGAAAACGGCGGCACTGAGAACTATAGAAAATACCAGGAAACTTCCACAACCGGAAACTACTCTGGTAGAAATCAGTCTTTCTTTATTGTGGGCGTGGCAACCATCACGAGCGGGGTGTTGAGTTCAGCCTCGCTTCAGTCCACGTTGTACTTCCCTCGGTGAAGAGTGTCGTTAGGTGTGAGCTCCGGGGTGCCCCATTCACCAAAGCAGGTGGTGAGTACATCCCCATGATACGGACCATCATACAGTGTTTCTTCTTTGGAGTAACTTGTTTCTTCTTTAGTGTAACATCGTTACAATACCTCTAAGATGTCTTCCTACTCATCTCTACCTCATTTAACTATCATGCATACTTAGAACCTGAACAGATGATAAGACGTGGTGATGATGATGATGATGATGATGATGATAATAATAATATTAATATAGGCTGGTATGTAATAATGAAGATGAGTAGGTCAGTAGTGTGAGTGGGATCTTAATGGCATAATTGTGCGAATGTATTAATAGTGACTAAAATAATGTGAGTGGTGTCGCAGTAGTGTATTCGGTACTTACCTACAGCGCCACTCACACTATGATGCCACTTTTTGGACAAATTACCACGCTTTTTAGCCACCAAATCAATGCCACTATTGTTTCACTCACACTAGAAGCCCACTCACCTTTGTTCTTACATACGACCCTAGAGGCCGGTTCACACAGAAAGCTAAGCTACGCTGCACTATGTACAGTAGCTCCATGGCTTCTTTGGTGCTGACTGACAGCTCACAGCTGACTTCTGACAGTCAACATGTAGGTATATACCTAAATTTTGACCGTCAGAAGTGACAGCTGCTAAACACATGTTTTTGGAAATCATATGGTCCGGCGTAGGGATGCATAATTTGGTCTGGTAACTTTTCAAAGCTTTTAGTTGTCAGTGGTGAACTGTCAGTCAGCACCAAAGAAGCCATGGGACTACTGTATTTTCTTAATTGCTGGCCGGGCAATTTTTCCGTCTCCCATCTTGAGCCGTCTTACGTTGCGCGTGCGCATAACGCAACTTGGGTCACGTGTTGAACAGACTCGGTGCTGGATTGTTGAAAAAAGCCAAAGAAATGTTGAAGTTTTGTTTCCAGTTTGTTTAACGTGTATTTAAGTAACATTCTATTTAGGTATTATATTTAATAAGTGTTTTTATATTACAAAGGAGCCGTTAATTAAACAAGTCAAACCTCCATCTTCTACATTTTCTTCCTATTTCAAAAGAGTTGCTAATAGCAGCAGCTCCTCTTCCTCAATACTGTCATCTGAGCTCAAACAAGACTTTTGGAGAATGCCATAACTTAACTTCACTGGAGCATACCAGAAAGAAGCCACAGTGAATTAAGGAGGGAAAATAGGAACCATACATAGCCTTAGCTTGGAGTTCTGTGCGATCCGGCCTTAAGGTCAGTGTGAAAGAACGAGGTTTAGCTATTCAAAAGGTGAAGCAGATTATAAGGTGCGTTGATTTTCTATTTGCTTAGCAAAAGCTCAACGGACTTTTTCATCCAATCCATCTTTTGTTTCAACTAGCCCCATTATTGCCCAGCATTGGTACTAAGGGGAAAGTAATAAGCGTACTGTGGATAAACCTAATTTGTATATTGTGTATTTGATATAAGAAAAACATTGTTTATGTATGTATAACTGTCCCAACTGGAAAGATTTGTTGTAAATATAACATTTCCTGACCTGCATCAATGGGCACCTGGACTTAATCTGAGACTCATCTGGACTGGTTTGCTGGTGACGTTTAGGCTAGTGTCCGATCCCCGACGGGTGTATTGAGATATACTTTACTAAATAGTTTTAATATCTTCCTCCACACAAATGTAGGTATATTTCCTCAAAATATTATCGTCTTCACTTCTATTGTTGAAAGTGTACATACATTCAGTGCTCCTACTCTATTAGTGTGGATACGCGAATATCCTTGGAAGGTAATAAGACGCAATGCACATTAAAAAAAAAGACGCAAAATGTGAATGACTGACCTTCTTTTCTCCTTTACCCTCTCTCGTCTAACCTTATGGCGATGCAACGAGGTCTTCCCCACCCCTGACCTGACGGTATAGTTCTGTCTGCGTCATGTTCAATTCCTCGATCCGTTGATGAGACCAACTTGGTGTTAGGGAGGGATTCAAGACGTAGTTCCGGTAATGGCCGCCATTTGTCCGACCAGAGCGCCCGAGGCTGGGGGTGTTGGAGATGTTGACGTAACCAGAGTACCGGCACCCGTTGATTTCCCAGAAGACCTCAACCTCCATCACCCCCTCCCCCTTCCCCCCGAGTCATTCTGAGATATCTTATCATACTAGCCTCCCCACCCTCCTGTCTTGTCTTATATCCTACAAGCGCCCGGGGCTCATCACCTCGTATGTCCATCTACCACTATGAACTGACAATAGTCATTCCGGCGTCGCGTTGGAGGTAATTAATTATTTGTACGGAGCACTTGCACTGTTTTTTCGCAGTTCAATTACACCAACATTAATTTGTATTTTTTTATTAGTTAGTTAAAAGCAACAAAAAAAATCTTAAAGGGTAGGGACTTAGAGAGTAGCTTAGAGGAAATCCATCTGCACTAGCGTGAAGAGGGGATGAGGAAACCACTGTTATAAATCCCACACGAATAACCACCCTCATTGCACCCGGCCTTGATTTGAACCATAATCTCCCCGTCACAAGCAATTCCATATATTGTTAGTTTGACACCTGAGACCCCGTGAACACCGGTATCGACCGTTTGTTACCTCTGGCACCTCAACTTAGTCGGTAACATCTGCCAATCTAGCTAAGGATTCCAGTTTCGAATCAGGGCACAGAAATGTATTATTGGTGGAATTGGGGCTTACCCGTTTGCAATTATGATACCAACGGCTACCCGCACTGGTAGGTACGCAGTCTAATCTCAATCAATCAAACTAACGCAAATTTAATTTGGTTTGCCAATGACGAGGAAGTCAGAGCTCAAATCCCAATCGGGTGTATTGAGGAGGTATTGTTCTCATTGGTTTTCTACTCTCCCTCTGCTCAAATGCGGATACATTTCCTATAAACTTTTGCCTTCCTCATACCTAGCGTGATTAATGTATACTCGTAGTCTGAATGATGAAAAAAAAGGGTAAGGTGACTGTGTCTTCTGTGTATTATAAAATTAAGTTAGTTTGTTAGTCTTGTACTGATATAACCTCCTTACTCATAAATGGCACATTAAGTACACAAAGTTAAATATATTGAAAAATAGATAGCTCCTTAATAGAATGAAGTTTGTTCAGATTTAGGTAAATCGTTATAGAGTTGACCTATCCAAGGCTCGATTCGCGGAATGACTAAAAATGAATCAGTGATGAATAGTCACCCAAGTAACTCGGTGTTGGACCGGTTTTAGTTTTATACCAGTTTGTAAGTCGTATACATTTTTCCACCACGTCTTACTACCTTTACAGGCTATCCTCATTTGAATTAATCTAATGGAAATGGATGAGGAAGTCATAATTTAGAGGAAATGTACTACCATTTTCATTGAGGTAGCGCACGAAACCATTTAGGATAAATCAGCCTCAATGGCAATGCCCAATGGCATATGAATCCCAACCTCTCCACCATCTGCAAACCAGACTAAATTACCATTATTATTAACACAACGTCTTACTACCCGTTCGGGTTGTACCCACTTACGCTAATGTGTAATGGTAGGATGATTTTGAGTTGAAATGGAGAACCTATAGTTTAACGTGGGATCCGAACCACGGTGGAGGCCTGGCATTCCACACATTCACAAGTTGTGATTAATACACGTCTTATCAGAGATGAAGGAAGGGTTTGGCAACCAGATAAATCTGTGCCAGGACCAAGGGTTGAACCCTGGACCCCCAGCACATAAGTCCGATACCTTACCCCTAGACCACTAGGTCACCACCATAATAAATTATCCTGACATTTAGTTCACGTTTTCACCGACGTAGGTCACCATATTTTAAACGTTTTAATATATTAATTAATTTATGAATTGATTATATTAACATAAACATGGTGGGAAGAGTATGAACAAAATACTGAAGTTTTATATTTTTTTTAGTCACATCCAATAGTGTTTCCAGCCTGTTACTTTGGGCAGTTTTTTATTCATGTCATATATTATATTTCCACTGCCGATTGGCTAGGCCTGTCATAACTTCTTATGCGTTATAATCTATCATATTACTATGGTACAACATCCCGGCCGTTAATTATTCAATGTTAAAGGATAATCCCATATTTTCATCAATGACAAATTTTCAGCAATGCTGGGAATCGAACGTGTGACCCTTAGCTCAGTAGGAAGACACACTACCGACTGACCTAAGGTGTTGAACTGAAACTCTACCCAAACAATTTTATTTTAAATAACCAATTTGACCCGATATGGATAGAACTGTGTCGAAGTTTGAAATTCAGGGCAACAAGGAAAGACGCTTTTGAATAAAAACTCTCATAAGCATTTGTTTCAAAAATTGATTTAAAGTCTGACTTTGACTGACAGTAATTTCTTTTTTATTTTTATTTTCTGGTGACAGTAATATATTATTTATATTTTTTTATTTTTCCGAATTTCTTTTTGCACCGCATCTTCTTACTCCTTAGGTATATACAGTAGCACCATGACTTATTTGATGCTGACTGACAACTCACAGCTGACAGCTAAAAGCTTTGAAAAGCTACCAGACCAAATTATGTATCCCTACGCCGAACAATATGATCTGCAAAAACATGTGTTTAGCGGCTATCACTTCTGACAGTCAAAATTTAGGTATATACCTAAATGTTGACTGTCAGAAGTCAGCTGTGAGCTGTCAGTCAGCACCAAAGAAGCCATGGGGCTACTTTACGTCTATGTATTACGTTAGTGTGTTAAGGATTAGGAAGGCTGGATTTATAGAACGTTTACCCGCATTTGCGTGAAGGTAGAGTTGAAAACCACACTCAGTACACCCAGCTGGGATTTAAACCCTGATCTTCCCTTTATCAGTATAATAGTCTGTTGCAATAGTGACGCCCGAGGGCATGCAGATATGTCTACGTTGTTCAAGACGTTAGAATAGTACTGTACAATACTTGTTCACCGTTAACGGAGAGGCTGGGATCCAAATTCTGGCCGTGCACTCTAGGGGTGGTTTTCCACATGTGATGTATCACAGAGGTTCTCCACTTCTCTCTCTATGCAAATGTGAGAGCATTTCCTGTAGCCATCTCATCATCGCTACCATTTAATTAAGTAAATAATAATACTTATACCACGTCTTACTAACCGTTAGGGCTATATGCTTAAGTACTAATGAGCGAGGAATTGAGAAAGTTGAATATAGAGTAAGTGAACCCGCATTGGCGTGTAAGGAGAGTGGAAAACTGTCCAGGACATCCTCCCCCCCCTCCCCAGTTCACCCAAGCGAGATTCAAACCTAGATCTTCCCGTCCTCGGCAGTCTAGCTCAACACGAAACTAGCACGTTAGCTAACTACGCCACTCAGATTGGTGAATTAATAATAGATATGAGTCAAATCCAGTATTTCTCAAATCCAAATCTTACATTTTTTTCGAATCTCAAATCCAAATTTGAAATTTTTAATCTTTAAATATGTGCAATTTTATCTAAGAACAAAAATATTTAAAATTTATTTAAAAAAGATGTTTAAGGCCAATAACAATTGCCATTTTTTTTGCCATGTCTATTACATCATAAACAACAAAGATAACACCTTTAAATACTAAATCTATATTGATAAAATGAAAAGTTTGTGTGTGTATGTGTTTGTCCGTCATGAAAGTTGCGAGATATTTACCGTACGCAGAGGCCTGAAATTTAAAAATTAGTAGCACCTGTGCACAAACATGTGCACCTTTAAGCCGGCATTTTAAATTTTGGATTTGATATTCATATAATTAATTAAAAATCGGGTCGTAAAAAATAAAATGATGAAATTTTTTTCTGTCTGAAGCAAATGAAAGCGTTGCTAGTGGTAAAGCTGGGAGATTCAGCTGGTTTATTATATTAGTTTAATTTTGTCCTTTTCTGGGATTTTGTCAGCCTTTCAACTAAATAAGTATTTATAATTACTTATTTTAATAATCGCTTAAAATTGTTTTGAAAGCTAAGGTCTTCATTATTAGATCCGAGATATTTTTTAAAGATTTTTTACGAATATCAAATATCTCGAATAACATAGGATTCGAAGTATTTGAGGAATCAAGGATTATAAAGTCCCATATATTGTAAATAACCTTTTTTTTTAATAATAATAATAAACTACCATATCTAAATACGTGTTCGGGTTTTAGGTATACTATACATTAAATACACTAATGTGATAGGGCACGGCTATTTTTAGTAATACAATGGCCGTGGATAGGGATAAGGAAGTCGGAAATGTTCCAGTGGAAGGAGAGAGGACATCTATTCATGAACAACAGCCCTCCATACACCCAAACGGGATTTGAACCACACTGACAATCCAGTTTTCCACAAGAATGAGTGACGCGTTAGACCATTCGACCATGGTAGCAGATTAAGCAAAATATATATATTTTTTAAATCAAGTCAAATGTATCCATAGATGCGAGTGCTCTAACGTTGTTATAAGAAATTGGTGAAGGGTTGCGCAAGTAAAATGAGGAGTTGGGGTGGGGACCCCTTGAGGGAGTTAAAGGATATCAGGGAAGCAGAAAATATGTGCAGTTTCTTCTTCAGTTGTTGTTTTAAAAGTGGCGGCCACCTCCACTGGGCTTACACACTATAACGACAACAAAAAACTCCTTGAAGGGCATTAAAGACTTAGCTAATGTTGAGTACAGTCCGTGGATAGTTGTTCTTGAGTAAACTTATAGTGTGGCAGTGGCAATTTTATCCGAATCAACACACCATTGTTTTATTTTAGTTTCGATTCAGAAAAAAAACAGTAGCCCACTTCAAGGGCTGAATGGTAACAGGCAGTAGTTCCCAAACCCTGAGTCGCTACCCAAATGAAGGTTGCAATGATGCACATGAGGTTCGCAAAGATGTCTCTTAGGTTTGCAGGAAGGTCTTCAATATATTAATATTTTTTTCTAATTTATTTAATATTACAAATACATACACTTTATAAAACTAAGATTTCATGCAAACTACTACAATATTGAAAATAGGAACAGTTTTAAGACAAAAATTTGAACATACACACACATATATATATATAGTGTTTTACATTTGGTTTGATTATAATTTTATTGTAATAATGTTGTTTTTGCTATTTAAATTAATTCAACTAAATTAATTTAATAAGCATTAGTCAACCTCGATGGTCATGAGATAAAGTGCTCGCCTCAGGAGTCGATGTTTGTGGGTTCAAACCCAGCAGGGGCTGATGGATTATTTTTGAGTGATAGAAATCAGTAGCACAACTTCCTTTGGAGGGGAAATAAAGCCTTTAGTTTCATGTCAATTGTGGTATGTAGTATGACCCTGGAAGGTATGTGAAAATACCTATAGGTAGGCCTACTGGCATAGATAATTCCCACGTGCTGATATAATCAGTCAGTTCATAAGGTGCACGTTAGATACCACATATAAGTAAATAATAAAAACAAATATTAAAATAATAGGAAATAGAAACTTTATGTGATGAACCTTTTGGGTCTACAGTCCGGAAAAATATTATATTTAGAGTAACGATTAAAAATTTTGGGAAACATTGGTCTGAGTCATCACTCTTGCAAGAGACTAGACTACTGATGACGGGACGATGGAGAGATTTGGGTTTGAATCCCACCCTGGTTCGCTGAGTATGATTTATCGTAAATTGTTGTTCAATTTTACATCCACTAATATGTGGGTATACTTCCTCTAGAATAAATATTTCTCATCCTTAACACACTAGCGTAATTATTTCATATGCTTGGGCTCAGAATCCAGAACGGTTAGTAAGATGCGGGGACAAACTAATATAAAAAAAGAAGTAACAGCGGAAAAAAGTAAGCTGTAACGTATAGCTGTAAACATTTTGTATTATTGTTTGATTCCTGATAACCATAAGCCCAAGACGTTATGAGTTTCGGAAACCACAACCTTTGTATATTTTCAAAGTCCGTAACCAATGTTTTATATGATAACAGAACTTCCGCCAAAATAAAATGAAATCTAGCACAAATTTTTTTAATGGGAGTGTACCACATAATCCAGAACCAATTCCGCTAATAGTATCGCAGTCTGGCTGGAGGACAGAGGGAGATTAAGGGGGTGGGGCGCAGCTAGCACGGACAAGGGAATGGAAGACACAGTGGTTAACATTTTCAAAAAATAATTGTCTTGAATTTCCTTTTATAAGCACAAACCTCTACGATAACTATTTATAATATCAGGTATCATGAACACCTTTTTTTCTAATATTAATATAGCACTAGATCAATTTAATTAGACCTGATTTAAAAGTGCAAAGCTGATGATTTTGAGATATATATATATATATAAAGATATAACTATGTAAATATAGCTATATATTATATAGGTATTTATATACCTACATATATAAACAAATGTATGTATTTATGTATGTATGTATGTATGTATGTATGTATGTATGTATGTATGTATGTATGTATGTATGTATGTATGTATGTATGTATGTATGTATGTATGTATGTATGTATGTATGTATGTATGTATGTAT
>CABFVX010001862.1:19233-53939 GCA_902151425.1 Timema shepardi | reverse complement strand
CCCCCTCCACCTCACATTCTCAACATTGCCCTTCTTGTAATCTCCTTTGCTACTTGGGAATTTTTCTAATTTCGAAATACTTAGAGTTAGGATAACACTAGTTCACCCCCTCCCCCAAATATATTTCGTGCAGCGCCCTTGAATGCCCAGCCAAATCTACGGCACGTAGAGATCTGAAATTTTTAACATAGGTGGATGGAAGGGGGCCTGAATGCACCTCGAAGCCGGATTTTTAAATTTTTAATTAGACTATTTCTAACAAATTTTTGAAGGGTTCTCGGTCAACGCCGTGTGGGATTTCTAGTTTATAATAAAGATAAAAAGTGACGAAAGAGACTACCATGTAGACGTCTACCTTACTTACTTTGCTGTTTTGATTATACAGAACGAATTTAAGTACTAATATACATAAAATATAAATTGAATATTTTGTATAATCTTTTTAAATGTTTGTTTCCATATCTTAATATAAATAAGCCCTACATTGAATTTATTATTTGTTCTTAAATAACGTTTACTTTTCCATTCTAGATATGCAAACTATAATATGAATTAAATTAATTTGTTCTTAAATGGGTGTGCTAATATAGTTACTATAACAACAACATATCAATATATTATATTTACTTTGTATCCATTACTATCTTAAATTTAAGCTACAAGTTTTTTTTTATGTTTTAATTTAAGGATCGCCATTTGTGGATATAAAGCAGACATTTTTTTAAAATAAAGCTGTTTATCTGAGAAATTTATGAATGGAGTATATTCAGAGTAGATACCATGCATAATTTTGGTGGGTATTACACAAATAATTCTAGTGGATACAAAGCAGACATGTATATACCATTGTTTATTTGAATGGAGTTCATTCAGAATTAATACAAATTCATCTCCCACTTTCAATTCAAGTCCAACCGAAAAAGTGTAACACTTTGTGTGTTTCGACTGTAACAAGTGATCCCCTAATAATTGTGAATGTTGAAAGCAATGTTTTGTAAACTGACCTGAAATATAAATTCGTGAAAATAAGTTATATCTAATAACTTTTATATCTGCTGATGATAGGAAGATGGGGTTCTAATCCCGGTCGGATCTACTTAGGGAGTCTTTTTCTATATGATTTTACTCTCTTTTCACGCAAGTGTGGGTAGATTCCCTCTAAAATACTTCCTTCCTCATCCCTACCCTATTATAGTAATTACCATACATGCATAAGACGTGGTGATAATAAAAAAAAGGATGTCAGATAAAGTTGTTAATATTTAATTCGAATTGTAGGTTTCTTTCAAATATAATACGATCAACAACCAATAACTTCCTGTTCGTACCAATAACAATGCAAACTCTAAATAATAAACTAAAACTACTTGCAGCATATTTAGTAGTTCACATCACGGCTAGTGTGCGTTTTTTCCCAATGAAAACAAAAGCTGATATATTTATCGTTGTCCTCCTGATTTTACTTATACGTCATCAACAAAGTTCGTTTGCTAATTAAGTTGTATTGATTCATTAGGAGTAGCTATTTATAAGATTACTACAATAAGGTCATCACTCTGATTACGGGTCATTTAATTTCGTTAGGCAGTCAACTAACAAAAACAAAACAACAGTGATTCATTAGAACGATTCGCGTGTTCAGAGATATACCCAGAAGTATCGTTTGGGGGAAAGAGGTGATGTCCAAAAAGGTTTTGTTATACATGCAGAGGAATTTTAAAATGTGATTGCATTGTGTATAAATACTCGTTCGGTTTGTATGCAAATAAGGTAATTATATTAAGGTGGTATAGACGAGGGAATAGAATTTTGGAGAAAATACAACCGCATCTAAGTGGAGAGAGAGTGAAAAACCATTCGAGACCGTGTGCCAAGTGCTAGTTAATATTTTCCGTGAGGGATAGGGGTTTTTGACTCCGAAAATGGTATGGCCCTGCCTGTGAGCATCGAGATGGACATAATTTCTGGTTTTCTTATGTCCCACACGTAGGACTATTAGGGACTATAACTGTAAACATATATCACGATAAATGAGATCAATGTTTAATATTAGGTATATATATCAGGTATCAACAACGGATCAGATTTTTACTATTCGACAAATACTAGAGAAAACGTGGAAATACAATATGACCGTTCATCAATTATACATAGATTTTAAAAAGGTCTCAGTTAAAAGAAACAAATTAGATGAAATTTTAGTCAGGTCTGGAATACTCTAAAAACTTGTCAATCTAATTGAGGTATGTTTGACTGATAAGCGTGGAAGGGTACAGTTTGGATGTCATTTATCAGATACTTTCGAAATACTACATAATGGGTTGAAACAAGGATACGCACTTTCCCCATTACTTTTTAATCTAGCCTTGGATTATGCTATTAAGGTAATGCAAGAGAGTAGGGAAGTGTTGACATCAAACTGTACAGTACAATGCAGTTATTTATTTTATTTCTCTATTTAACACCCATTTTATTACCCGTTCGGGTTATACGCTTAAGTACTAATTACTCTAATGGGTTAGGAATTGGGAAGGTTGAATTAGAGGAAGTAAACCCGCATCTGCGTGGAGGGAGAGTGGAAAACATTTAGTAACATCCCCCTGCCCCCAAGTTTTCCCAATCAAGATTCGAACCTTGATCTCCCCGTCATCGGCAGTCTAACTCAACACGAAACACGCGCGTTAGCTAATTACGCCACCGAGGCGGGTCAGTGCAGCTATTAGGGTACGTACATGATTTATCATTGCTGTACAATAGTAAGGAAGGTGTGGCAAGAAATGCAGTTATGAGAGGCTAGGGAAGGAATAAGTAGGCTTAGAGGTGAAAGCTGAAAAGACTAAGTATATGACTACACAAAGAAAACAAATTGAGGACGATAATTTAGAGATTACTTTGAACAAAATATCATTTGAAAGAGTTAATGAGATTAAATATTTAGGAACCATTTTAACCACCTATAACGATATTAGATTGGAGATTAGAAAAATAATACAGTTGGGAAATGCATGAGATTATACTGTCAAAAAGTTGTTGACATCTCGCCTGCTGTCAAGAAATATAAAACTGAGAATATATAAAACATTAATTTTACCGGTTGTTCACTATAGGTGTGAAACGTGGTCTTTTACCTAATATGACGAAAAAAGGAGGCTGTTAGAAAATAAGGTGCTTGGTCCAAAAAGGGATGAGGCTACTGGGGAGTGTAGAAGGTTACATAATGATGAGTTGCATAACCTGTACTCATCACAAAACATTGTTATGTTAGTCAAGTCTCGTAGACTACGATGGGTAGGATATGCAGCGTGAATGGGAGAATCTAGATCAGTGTTCAGGGATGGATTACATCAGCTTAGTAGTTACAAACTAACTTAAATATATAACCAACCCTCGGTTGTAAATTCATCAGTGTGAAAGGGAACGCCCCAACTTCCCAAGAAGGCCTAATACATTTTTCAGTCTTGCAAGAGATAAATCCAAAGAGCCATTGAGTCGATAGGTTAACTCCTTCATCGGTGGACACGTTGAGTAATCGTCAGGCTCGTCTAGTCGGTTTTCATAGCGATGAGGAGGTTGAGTCTATACATCCCAGCCGGGTGTACTGAAGTGTTTTTTCCCCCCTAAATGTCTTAGTATCCCTTCACACAAATAGGGATACATTTCCTTTAATTATACCTTCCTCGTCTCTACCTCATTAGTGTAAATATGTAGAAAATTTTGACAGATAGTAAAAAGTGATGTAAACAAATGTAGTATTTTTCAAATTATCAGTACGTTCATCAGCAAGGGGTATGGATTGACAAGGTAATTTAGAGAATATCCACCCGTATTAGCGTGGAGAGGGTACTGAAAAGCCATCTTTATTCCATGCAGCTGTACCTCAATCTTAATCTTGTCATGAATGGTCTGCTACGATACTGACACCATAGGCCATGGGAGGCATACGTGTCACCATTTTAGCTATAAATGTAGATAATTAATATGTTTTTTAATGTTACTTTTCCCTCACGTTGATTTTATTTGGTGCGACCCAACTACACGCTAATGCAGGTGAAATTCTTTTAAAAATCCCTTCCTCCCCCCTGCCACTTATAGATTAAAAAAACTGGATGTCATATAAAATCATAACAACCATATTTTTTACTTTTGTTTTATTCTTATGGATTTCTTTTATTTACCAGATTGATGCAACGACTAATTGTTGCTATCTAGCGGGATCCAAAGAATTCAAATCACTATATCGCTGCTACTTCCCTCTACATTTAATTCAAGTAAGCCATTCAGTGTATGATTACTACAGAGGCGAATAGGTAGCGCTCAAGTCAATAGATAACGTAGGGTCAATACTTGAAAGTTTAAGCGATATAATATACTTATGTTTTCTAACCTTTGGCTTTGCTCTATACGCTTCGTTTTTAGAATATATATATATATATATATGCTTATTTATTCAGCTAATGCGATTGGTTAAAATGAATCCTGACGTGTATGATAGGCGTGGCCATGTTGAAAATAAAGTGGAGCTATGTTTTTTATAACACGCGGGAACGGCTTTCTGCTTCACAAGCGTTGAAAAATTCGGTGTAGTATGCTTGTGGTAAGCCGGGTCGGTGGTGTGTATGTGACAGAGAAAAGTGTTTGAAAGAATTTGGTGTGAATGTGTAAATTAGTGTGTTTACAGTGAAAAACGGTCCTACTAAAATTTCTTCTTCATAAGTGAGTGGTAAGCTATTTTTTTTTCTTAATACCACTCTTAGTACATTTATATTTATATAAATAAATGATAAGGTAGATCTATTTTAATGCAAAATCATATATTTTCCATTTTGGTTATTAAATAGGTCCATATTTTTGGACTGAATGTAAGATATTTAGGTTATAGTTGTTTTATATCCTAAGATCTTTTTACTTTATTGGTTACTCTTTAAAAGGACTCGTTTGTTATTTAAAGATCCAGAATAAGTTATATTTAGATTTACTTTGGTAATTATAACTTATATATTTAAAGCATCTTTATCATAGATGTGAGCGTTATTTGATGTTATTTTAGGTTAGGAAATGTTATTTAAAGCTTCAAATAATATATAAATTATTATTATTGGCTTTTGATACAGCTATGTTGCAAATTCACCTGATTATTGTAGGAATATATAATATGATTTATTTATTTTAACATGCTTTGAAGAAAAATTGACACACTTTTTTAGATTTTTAACAAATGTTGGGAGTAAATAAACTTTTTTTAACAAAAATCTTAAGTAAAGGAATTTTTAAATGGAAATTATGGATCTTTTTATATTTTTTTCAGGAAATTCACTTGTGACCATGCTGAGCAGCAGGACCAAACATATTCTCCATTGTTTGTTGCTGTTAACTGTCATCACTGTGTTTGAATGGTGTTCTGGTGGTGTAAAGTTGGGGGACCAGATCAATGACTTGGATCCTTGGGAAAGATATGGCTATGTTGGCTGTGTGGTTCTCTATCTTTTAAGACTTCTTGCTTTTCTGTCTTTACCACAAGTGATGTTTAACTTTATTGGTCTTACAATATATAATGCTTTCCCTGATAAAGTGACATTAAAGGGCTCACCATTGTTAGCACCCTTTTTGTGTATTCGAATTGTGACAAGAGGCGACTACCCCCAACTTGTAAGGGATAATGTTGCTCGCAATATGGCAAAGTGCACAGACGCAGGTCTTGAGAACTTTATCGTTGAAGTTGTTACAGATAAAAGTGTGGGCTTGTCGACCCACCGTAGGATCAGGGAAGTCATCGTCCCACCCTTGTATAGACCAAAGAGTGGTGCACTGTTCAAAGCAAGAGCTTTACAATATTGCCTCGAAGAAGGTCCAAACTATCTAGCCGACACAGATTGGATTGTTCATTTGGATGAAGAAACCCTTCTCACCGAAAACTCTGTGCGAGGAATCCTCAACTTTGTCCTGGACGGCAAGCATCAGTTTGGACAAGGACTCATCACATATGCCAATGAAGATGTGGTGAACTGGGTGACGACGCTTGCAGACAGTTTTCGGGTAGCAGATGATATGGGGAAACTTCGGTTGCAGTTCTATATGTTTCATAGGCCACTGTTCAGTATGAAGGGATCATATGTTGTCACCCAGGTCAGTGAAAAATATACATTCTTGTTTACTCTCTTATAGTTTATCACCAAAATTTATTATGTCAGCATCACCATTTTATTTTTAGACCACAATACTATATTCGGCTGGACTAATGACTTGAGTTAATCAATAATGTGTATGTTAGTCCAGAGACTTCTTCAGAAATAGCCTAAATTGTTCTTGTGAAATGGGTAAGGTTTAAAAGAGTCTAATAGTCTAGATATTTTACACACTTTAGTAGGTTATAATTTTCAACATAGGTGTTGTGCGTTTGAATGTTAGATAAAATACTAAATCATGGGCCTACCTTTTTAAAAGTATTTATACAAAACCCACACTTTGTATCGTTCTTAAAGTCGAAGGAAAGTCGAACAATTTCTGGACCCTGTTCCCCTTTCTGACCCTCCACCTTTCTATAGGCCTACCAATAGTAAAGCATTAGTGCCAATCCAAAGGTCCTGGGCTTGATTCCCATTTTCAGATATAATTTTAGAACTATATTAATTTATAAAGTTAATTGAAAGAAATACCCTGATAGCCTGTGGCTGTATCATGTATATGTAAGTTAACTAGGCCTATTGTTAATTCCCACCTCAACATACAAACCGAGAGGGCAGAAAGACTGTGCTAAAAAAACTTAACATCATAGATAACTTTTGTTAGAAATTATTATTATTAGCACCGCGTCTTACTACCCGTTCGGGTTATACACACATACGCTAATGTGTAATGGTAGGATGATTGTAAGATGAAATGGAGGACCTACAGTTTAACGTGGAATCCGAACCACGGTGAAGGCCTGGCATTCCCCACATTCACAAGATGTCTTATCAAAGGTGAAGGAAGGGTTTGGTAATCCGATAAATCTGTGCCGGGACCGAGGATTGAACCCCGGCCGCCAGCACAGAAGTCTGACACCTTGCTCCTAGACAGCCAGGTCACCATGTTATAAATTAATTTTGTTTCTAAGAAATGAACAGATATCTTTATATAACCCTTTTAGTTGATAGTCTTATTTTAGTTGGTTCGCAAATTAATTAATTTCATTTTTTATTAAAGCAATTATTTGATATGTATCAAATTTACAGAGACGTGGCAGTAGGCCTAAAGTCAGTTAGCCTAAAAGTCAGATGGCCTAAACGTCATTTGGCCTCAAATTCAGTTGGCCTCAAATTCAGTTGGCCTAAAAGTCATTTAGCCTAAAATATAATGTTGAAACCTTCGGGTATCTTCGTAAAATAAGCACTGTTAGTTTCTTCATCTGATTATAGATAGCACAAGTGATGGTAGATGGTGTTAAGATATTTCTAAAAACATACACTTTATTTAAACACAGACTTACTCTATTACTTACTCCATGGCATTAAAAACTCGAAAGCTCATTGCTGTACTCAACGAAAGTACGCCACCTAGCCCTATCTTGAGCTGGTTCTATCCAATATATCTCATTACATCCTATGTTTCTCAGGTCTATCCAAACGTTATCCTCCAACTGCGTCAGGGTTTTCCTAGTGAGTGGTTTTTTCCTATTGGGTTTGCCATTCAATACCTTGAACGCTGTTCTAAATACTCCCATTCGCGCTGAATGACTTGCCCACCATAACCTGCAAGATTTTATTACCCTATCAATGTCTGGTGATGAGTACAGGGTGTGCAGCTCATCATTATGTAGCCTCCTCCACTCCTTACTATCTTCATTTATTTTTGGATCAAATATCTTCCTAAGCACCGTGTTTTCGAACACCCTAAATTAATTTTTGGCATGTAAGAAATCAGACCACATTTCACACTGATAGAGAACAACCGGTAAAATTATGGTTTTGTATATTCAAAGTTTTACATTTCTTGACAGCAGGTGAGACAACCTATATTTATGTGAGCAAGTATGTGAGTATCCATGGATGTTTTATAAGGCCTAAAGGGGTCTGCAAGCAAAAACGCTTGGGAATTACTGCACTAAAGCAATGTTAACTCGCATGCATGCAAAGAAAAAAATTGAGCTATCCTAAAGTTTAATTAACAATGACGAATGAAACAAGTTTCGCATACCAACACCAATGTCATAATTCAATTAGATAGCTGTGTCTATTATTCTATTCTATACTACTTATAAAACAAAGTGTCGGTCTGTAGTTAGAAACTCTGTGTGTATGTCATTCTGTTGTCTAAGATCTTCGGAATAGCTTAATTTATTTCGATGGAGAATTTTAATGTGTAGGATATCTACACAGGTAGGTTTTTCCATATAATCCATATGTTGTCTTATCAGTGAGCTAAGCAGTGTCTAGCAGTGTCTAAAAACTGACTGTGGGTGTCATTTTTTGCATCTTAAATTTATATCAATTTCAAATATATTAAATTTTAATGCATACATCTTTTTAAGAACCCTTGGCAACAATGTGTTTCGAAAGAACAAGAAATGAATTGTAAATATCTCTGGCAACTAGTATTTTAGAATATAAACAAACCGGAATAATTCCTTACGGATAATTTGATAATCCTATTTACAGTAATAAAAATTTTGAGAAACGAACACTCATATTAAAGGTTAGGTAAGGACTATAGTTGAGTACAGGATGCTGAGAGAGGAAGATGTGCTGCTTGCAGATGCGGCAAATGCTGTAAATTTTAGTGCGCGTCCAGCTAGACGTCAATTTTAGGCTCGTCCTTCTCTCCAGAGTCGCCACAGGTATGCTTGACCAGATATATTGCTGGATCTAAAATGTGATAATTATGGACTTTCTAGAGGTGATTTTAAGAATACCAAATTCACAAAGCGCGAACGAAGACAACCTTCTCAGGTGGAGCCTCCGAACAAACTAAATGCTGTTTACTATATTACCAAAAATATTGCCCCGGTTTAGATGCACCTCAACAATGCTGCCAATATGCTACCGACATTTATTTGATGTTTACCGCTCACTAACACGAAACCGTCAACATGTTGCCAATATTTAGAACTGATTTTCACGTTTTTGTTAACGATTGTGCTATGAACACTAGTTTCTAACAATGTTGCTGCGGAGTGGACTCAGCTTTTTAGCTTATGTGGAACGGTGCAAAAAATAGACAAATTGTGGCAAATGTTTATATGCTAAGCAATCCCATGATATTAGGTTAGAAAGATCTTATTCTTTATTTTAATACTAAGCGCTGATTATTAATTGGCTGTTATAATAGCTCAGAGCCATCTTAGGTGGGGGACCAAAGCGGCCCTGGCTTCTCTTTAGAAGAAACCTCGTAGAAGAGTCAAAACTAAACATTAAGTTAAAAATATTCACTAACTATCAAACAGTTGAAAAGAAAGTATTTTTTAAGTCTAGAGAAAGCTACGGTCAGTACTTATTGGCAAGTCATAGACTGCAGGGTGGATTGAGAGATAAGGCCACTGCTTCACAGCTAGAGATAAGAAGTAAACATTTTTACTCTATTAATCTTTTATTGTCTAGATCTTACTTATAGTTTACAGGTCCACTCAGTGGATTAAGGGTCAATGGAAAGGGAATTTCGAGGGCCCCCTTCACACACAAAAATTAACTTCATTTAGTGTTGGAATATTATGTTCGTAAATCTAATGTAATTGTGTGCATGGAAAAAATATAAAACCTTTATTCAATAACTTCCTCCTCAGTTTTATTATCATCCTTATCAAGCATCATTTTTCTCCAAGCGTTAATTTAAAATCTGAAATATCTTTTGAACTTCTTAAAGTATGTTGTTAACTTTTGCGGAAAGCCAAGTATTTGACATAAAAACACCGACAAGAAACTCGTGCAATGTAAAAATATATAAATATTCGTATTTATTAATAAACTCCATCAAACTACCCAGAACTTATGAAAGGAGCACAACAAGCGTTGATTCATATAATCAACACACTCTACATCGCCCTGGAACAGGGATGGCTGACCGCCCTAGCAGCTAGCGGAGGAGTTGCGGGGGATCTGGCCATCTTCAACTCCCGCCACCACAGATCCAATACTACAAGGAGCATCCCGGCTACCAGCAGTCACTCAGGAGACGCAGGAAATAAATAAGAAATGGACACACAGACATCTGAGAATATTGGTGCCATATATGTTATTGTAAACCATGTATTACCTTTTGTTTAATGAAGTTTGCCTAGATTGGTCCCTCTTGTCATTGGTAGCTATCCTCCCAGCATACCCTTTGTTTTTTGTGGTAAAAAATGTACTTTAAATCAATCTTATGCACGTGGATTGGGAATGCGGAAAACTCGTTTTCGTGAAATAGAAATATTTGTGTGGTTGGGGGCCTCGATAAGTGAGACCCTGGGTAAAACCGCCCCATTTGCCCCTCATCAGTCAGTGCTTAACACAGCCGTACTCTCTCAGCGGCCAAATCCGTCATTTAGAGAAAAATGTATGCGTTGTACTCTGGACTTAATAATAATAGTAAAAATAATATCACTTATTATAATTATAACCAGAGCGGTTAGTAATATATATGATGCTAAATAATTACAATTCCACTAAGCTATGCCATAGGAACCAGCACGATATTTTAGGGCATTCCCCGCATCCCTCGATCCCAAGACAGTTCTAAATAGTCAGTATGTTTGAGTGAACTTGTGAGTAAATCCACGCGCATGTGCATTTTAATTAGTTTGGACGCGCGGCTTGTTCCTTTATGACCAGTGATGTGGCCTAAGGATTACTACATGTGCTTTCTAATTAGTGTTGTGCAGGTGCTCCGAAAATGGGGGCGCGCTTCCAGGAAATAATTTTAAAAATAAGTCAATAATTGAAAATATTTGTTATTATATTACGATCCCTTTTCCAAAGCCTTGATTATTGGTGTGTGTAACAATTTTTTTTATAGCTAGATAGTATTTATTAATGAATCACATCTATAATGATTAATTGAATCAATATTATAACTACCCGTCTCTGTGGCGTAGTTGGCTAACGCGCTTGTCATGTTGAGCTCGACCGCTAAGGATGGGGAGATCGAGGTTCGAATCTCGGTCTGGTGAACTGGGAGTGGTTTTTCTTAAATGGATTTCCACTCTCGCTCCACGCAAATGCGGGTTGACTTCCTTTAATTCAACCTTCCCAATTCCTAATCCATTAGAGTAATTAGTACTTAAAGCGTATAACCTGAACAGATAGTGATACGCAGTGCTAAATATTATTATTATTAATATTATAACTGTAATTAATAAAAAATTAAACATGTAGATAATTTTTTTACTAAATATATATCCAAAGTTAAAAACAATTATACAACGTTTGAATTTTGTCAACAATGAGGTAACATTTAAACACGAAATAAAATTAAATGAAATAGTTATAAAAACCACTCACATAATTATACCAGGACAATATAGAAAATTATTTGAAATTATCGTCTCGTTTGAGTAATCGACGAACATCTACGTGAAAATACTATAAGTAGAAATAGTTTTTATTGGAACCAAGATGTAGGACTTATTAGAAGCAAGTGAACCCTAGTGGAAAGTGGCGCTTGGAAGTATTTTCGTGTAGAGACGCGGGTTCAGACCAGGGGCAGGTCTACATGAACACTTAACATGTTCTTCGAGTCTTTCTAGTTTTTTGAATAGTTGTGTATAAATTCACATAGTATGAAGAGTATTGCGCCTTATACCAAACGGCCAACACCATGGTTCACCCAAAAGAAGATTATGATATGGTAAATTGTTGCTTTACATAAAATTTATTTTCAAATATTCAACAGTCTCAGCATTTGCAACAAAATCCAGTCTATTGATTCACCCTGATATAACGTTATCTATTACAAGATTGTTTATTTAAAACGTTGTCAATAGTCTCTGACCCTCGTTTTACTTAACGTGTCCCTGACTGGCTACAATGTTGTTTTTCACCTGATTAAATCAAGCATCAAGTTTGAATCGTTTGACAAACACCTGTTAATCGCCCGCGCTATGCAAGAGTCATGCAGACCCCATCACGAGGTGCATTAACTTGGAGAACCACTTTCAAATTTTGAACTTTTGTCTATGTCAACAGTTTGTTTTAGTTTTATACCGTTTTCTACCACAAACAAAAAGTTTTATACTCCCACCATTTTGAATAATTAGCATATCAAAATGCCACTCCAAATTAAAGGGTAATTCGATCTTTATGATTTTGAACTTTTTTTCAATTCAAACTCTTTGTAATAATTCTGTACCGCTTTGTAACATAAATTTGGTTTGCGTATAATATCTCGCCAGATTAATCTAGATTTATAAATTATAGTGTAATTAATATACTACCTCAAAAGCGGATCCAAATCATTTTCATAGGGAGGAATGGGGTTGTCATAATTATAAATTACATAGTTACTTACAATACTAGAGTTCTGTTTAAAGCCATGTAATAATTTCTTATTCATATTTGAGCTTATGTATTTTTTAAACAGTGGTTCTCCTCTTATATTTTTTTAAATCAGTTAGTTTATATTATAAACTATTTAGAGTAGCCCACCTTCAACATTTTTTTGTAAAATTGATCACTCTAGAAACTATGAGTAGTCTTCGCCTTGATTTTAAATAAATAAATTCTTTTAAGGCCTACGCTATATAACAAATTGTTTCTCACCTATAAATATTTCAAATTTGTATGCACCTCTAAGCTATTTGGAGTGATTCTCACTTTAATTATTTATTCTAATTGAGTGACCACATTGTTGTGATAATTACCCCAAATTGGATGGGGGTGAAAAACTTTTTATTTGTGGTAAAAAAAAACTACTTCAAATTGTTTGCATAGAAAAACTCCTAAATTCAAAAGTATTACCCCAGAATTAACTTTGAGTGACCACTTTGATATTCTAACTACTCAAAATGGATGGGGATGTTGTAATATATTTTGTTTTTAGTACAAAACATTGGCATCAAAAAAGCTCAAAATTCTAAATATGTAAACACCTCTTAATTTGTAATGGCCATTTTGATATGCTTAATAGGTTTACTCAAAATGGTTGGGGTACAAAACTTTTTGTTTGTGGTACTAAACGGTACAAAATTATTATAAAACATTGGCATTGACCTAAGCTCAAAATTCTAAAGTGGTACTCCTGCAGTAACTTAGATTGAGTACTTTGATATGCTAACTATTCAAAATGGGGGATTGGGGATAGGGTACAAAAAAATTTGTTTTTGGCACAAAATGGTACAAAACTGTCACCGAAAAAAAAAATCAAAATTTGAAAGTGTACCTCCCCGTCACGCACCCTTCTCCTCCCTCTCCAACAGCCTTTCTAAGTCATTGTTGAACAGAGCTGTCCGATGCTCCCCAAGACCAGGCGGTAAGTCGGGTTACCCACATCGTAAGAAAATTGGGGTATATACCAGTTTGCTAGTAATGGGAAGGTTGGGCTTCGAATACTGGATGGGTGGGGGGCCAACAAAAGCGTTTTAAGAGTTTTCCACTCTACCTCTATGTGCTATTGAAAGACGCTTATTGTTAGTCATCATAACCTCTTTTTGTATCACAACAATACTGCGATAGCAACAAAGAATGCATTTATGGGCGAGGTTTTCATGTCGCCAATGTTAGATTACTGAACCGTACTGGATCATCGACGAAAGAATTACAAATATTAAACATTACAAAACAAATTTAAGTGCTTTTACAATCTTAAACAAATAGTTAGTATGTTTATTATAAATAAGTTATTTTTGTTGTACTTTATTAAGTATATTCTCTTCCTACCATATATGGGGAGAGTGATTGGGGTGCTTTAGTTTTAATCACTATGGTACTTAAAAAGTTAAAACCATAAATTGAAACCTTTGTTATTCACACTCTTCTACTGGTTGACTGGAGTGCGTGTTATTGTGAAAATATACTAGTGCTCTCTAGCTTCTTACCTGATCACGGGAACTAAAGTGCAGAGAGACCTGTATTACTTAGAGCAGTGGTTCTCAAACATTTTACTCTGTGACATTCTTTACATCCAAGTGAGGAAGTTGCGCCACGACCCCTATACCCTCCACTCCCCTTCCAGTGTTGTATGATTTGAATACAAATATGTTGTTGGTTTAGTGTACTTTAGGGTATACCTATGCATATTTTACATTTTGTTAGGAAATTAGCCTAATAAAAATTAAAAATCATTAGAATTAAAATAGTTTTATATAAATAAATTTTTTATCTTGCTCCCTCCTTTATCAACTATCGCGCGTCTTTGGAGGTTGCTCAGCACACTTTGATAACCACTGCTTTAGACCTTGGTAAATAGTTACACCAAAGAAGACTCATGTATTTATAAAAGATAGTATATACTATTTAACTAAATAGGACACATGCTGCCCTCTATTAATATCACAATACATCATAGCAAATGTTTCCGAACAAACTTAGACATAGGACATTTATTTTAAGTCATTTGGCCTAAAAGTCAGTTGGCCTAAAGTCATTTGGCCTAAATTCATTTGGCCTAAAGTCAGTTAACCTAAAGTCATTTGGCCTAAAATGTATTTCGAATACAAATATTTATTTAGTTAAGTTCAACAAAAGTCATTTGGCCTAAAGCTTAGGCCAAATGACGGGTACTCAAATTTACTTTATAACATTGTTTGCTAACTTAGGCCCTAGTGTTTTTTTAATATTTTCATATAAAAGAAATAGTAGGGCCTATGTTTAGAATACAATCGCTCAATTTTATGATTTTTTTAACACTACCAAACTATATTATGAATATATTAACACATAAAAAATATTGATGTCAAAATATTTATACTAAATTACAGTAGTATAGTAATAAATTAGGTAGGCCTAATGCTTGATTCGCCTGTTTCAAGTGTTATTGTTCCGCTACACAATCAAGTTTTGAGGTTAAGAAATATTAACATTTAATTAAACTTAATGGCAAAACAAAAGTCACATTAAAAGATTCAATCAAAAGATAAAGAATAGTTAACTTAAAAAAAGCTAAAACACACAGCCTATTTTTTTAAACAGCCATATAAAATTATCAGACAACAAAATAAACAAAAATAAAGTAAGATTAGCCTACCTGAAATTGTTTGCATACTAAACCTGCCATTAGTGTATGTTGACATCCATGAACTATTTAGTTTGGGTCAGTATTACACCTATAAATCTATTTTTGGGAGGGAGGGATGTAATATTTCAAAGTTAAGAATTTTTCAGCACCATGTTCAAATGGACAAATATACTGCAACAATAGTTTTGATAAAATAGCTAAGCCTTTTATCTTTTTAAAATATTATATATACAGTTGTCTAATTTTCATAAGAAGGTACTCTTAGGAAATAGATATTTACTGCAAAAATATTATTAAATTCAAAGTGTTAATAGGTAGCTATTATAACTTACTTTAAAATTGACAGGTGCAGATCACATGAACTGACATGAATGAACTTAAGTTTAGTAATTTTATAGCTGTCAAATAGGTCCTTGCTATGAAAATTGAACTGTGCATATCATATATTAACTATCACTACCACATAAAACCAACTGGTAGAGCCAGGTTAGCATCAACTTAACTCGGTCAGGCTCACCAGGGTTGGAGAATTTTCACATTTTTGCTCCAAAGAAATACTGATGTTCCCATAAAATCCATCTTCCTCGTTGTGTGCCTTTAAATTTGTCAGCTATTTGGTCACTTTTTTTGATAATGAAATGTACACTCAAGTAGGCTACCATTGGGTTGTCTTTTAATAATAGTAATAATAATAAGAATATAAGCTTTAATGGTGAGGTTAAGGTTTCATACACTTAACCAAAAAATGACAATTAAAATAGAAGCTTAACGAAGTTATGACGTTGATGCTTGAAGAACAAACAAAGATTATTTTGAACAAGAAAATAAGTACCATCACTCGCTTGGAAAGAGTAGACTCACTGCATTGTGGAGTATAACAGCACTCTGAGATAACCCTCTAGACTCTAGAGTAATGGTTTTCAAACTTTTGAGGGGTTTGACTCCATTGGTTTTTTTTAGACCATCTTGACTCCTTTATATCATACTAGAGCTCAAATCCTAGTTTTTAAACTAATATTTACACTGAATCTCACTACCTGTCCAGGCTATTCGCATTTAATTACACTAGTGGGGTACTTAGAATTGAGAATAAATGTACCTTATCTGCATAGAAGGGTGAAACCATTTAGGAAATATCACCCTCATTACACCCGGCCGGAATTTGATTCCCGACCTCGTCACCAATAAACCAAACTAACATGATAAGTTCATGTGCTTGATTTAATTACTATAAATTGCTTATATCTAAAGGAATGAGACTATGATATCTTAAAAGAAAGTCAACGATCCCAGGGGATATTTTGAAAGCTTTAGTAGCAACACCTTTCTTCTAAAACGAGACTACTACACCAGCAAACAAAACTCGGAGTTGAGTTTCTAAAAGGAATATAAATAGTAAAAGTTCTTATCATTTTACCTGCTTACATTTCTATTTTGATTCTGCACCTTCCTCTAATCATTAGAATTATTGTAAAAAGTAAATGCTAAACTATAGCCTCATCAAGCATTGTGACCCCACCCGAATCACGCCGGGACACCCAGGTTGGAAACCACTGCTCTAGAAAGATAACTAACCCTGCCTACAGTGTAACTGTTTAGTTATTACCCCAGTTTAAGATAACTTCATGTGGAACAAGCACACAACCCAAGAGTTCACTCGAGCATATAGAAGCTGCTGAAAGCGGTCGGTATCTCTCTTTCAAACATTATCTGTTATCTTTTTCTTTTTAATCTCACTGCTCGATTGGGAGGGAGGTGGCATGTGTCTACGTGCGTGCTGCCAGTGCCATATGCAATTTGGACGCTAAACAAAAGCCACACGCCTACATTTATTCTTCCGCATCTTGCTACCAAAACGGACTTTTCGCATATTTACACTGGTGTATTAAGGGTTAAGAAGGTGGAATTTAGAATAAATGCTCCCGTATTGTCGTGAAAGGGTAGCGGGCAAAAGGGGAATAACTTCACTTACACCTGGCTAGGATTCAAACCCCAGTTTCCCCGTCATTGACAACCCCATCGCTGAGGGTAGAACCTCTTCTTCCCCCAACCCATAACCAACTAGAAAACTGGACCACTTCTTATCGTTAGCAAAACATTTATGGGGGTTTGACTGGGCTAAAACTAAACTTTCACAACGGTTGTAATCGTTGGCGTATCTACAAATGATGTGTACTCGTGAAGGCGGTGCAAACTAAGATTAAACAGCTCACTTTGGGCGGTGGAGGTGTTATTTTTTATTACTCAACACTTATTAGGTCTTAGTAAGTCGTATTAATTAAGAATAACTTCAAATGTTAATTAATTGTACCCTTTAGGCAGGGCTTGGGGGAGTACCACACATACTCAAAGTGGACCCATCTCCTCCCTGGGACGTTAATTCAAAAATTATTTCTATTCACTTGCATAGTAAATATATATATATTTTTTAAACTACATACGTATTATGTGACCATAATATTTCTATATCGAGGTCTGTATCCGTATTCTCTTATTATACAACCCGCCTCGGTGGCTTAGTTAGCTTACGCGCTAGTTTCGTGTTGATCTCGATTGCTGAGGACGGGGAGATCGAGGTTCGAATCTCGGTCGGGTGAACTGGGGGTGGTTTTTCACTCTCCCTCCATGCAAGTGCGGGTTCACTTCCTCTATTGCAACCTTCCAAATTCCTAATCCATTAGAGTAATTAGTACTTAAAGCGTATAACCCGAACGGGTAGTAAGACACGGTGCTATAATTTTTCTTTTTATACACCTTTTATTCTATTTCGAAAAGTTGACAAACAATTCGGCGCCTACCATTTATCGCCAAAAGTGCAAATTGTTTATTGGCATTCCTTAATTTTCGTAAAACATTTAGAACATTCGACGTGAACAATAAAATGGATCCACTATTAAACGCCGTAGGCTATTTATGTTTATCAGGTCTAATAGATGATGTTTGACATAGTTTCTTAGATCATTAGTAGCTAGTAGCACTTCAAGGATGTATCAAGGCTCATTGCCTTTCGAATTGTCTCTAGCTGATGCAGTCTTCGATAGGAAGTGCGTGGGAAGTGTGAATTCATCAAGTCTCTAACTCAAGGATCCTCGAGATTATTCAGATACAGCCAAGAAAGACACAACTAAGCAGACCCTCGTTTGAAAGGTCTCATTTTGTTCGACGACACAAGTGGGAGATTATTAGCAACTGGCACTGCGCCAATAGTGATGATTCATTCACCGGTAGGCACGCGAACAAGACGGTCTCTTCTTGGCAGGTTTACCGGAGAGAGGGGGATCTAGGTTCGAGTGTCTACTAGGGTGCACAGAGGTGGTTTTCCCATCGAAATAGCTGTCCGTCCTCCCTCAAAGCAAATGCGGGTACACTTCTTTCTAAGGTGGTTGATTAACGTATAAAACTCGCCAATAATGATCTTGTCTGAGATATTTAAAAATACACCTTGATCACAGACAAGGTTCCTTGTCTTAAACGATTTCGAGAATATAACAGATTATTGGGAGAAACTCGCATCGGCGGGTTGACCAGTGTCTGCCCTGATTTGCCGATGACGAGAAGGTTGGAGTTCGAATTTCGGCTCGGTGTACAGGTTTTTCCCCAATAGTTTCTTACTTTCCTTTCGCGCAAATGTAGGTAGATTTTCTCTAAACTCTTCCCTCGTCAGATCTTTTCCATAAGTGTAATTATACACGGACGGGTAGTATGTCGTTGTGCAAATTAAAATGTTTTAGAGAAGCCAACACTCAAATAAAGTTTCTCACATCTCGTTTCCGTCTGTCTAAAGCAGCGATTCTCAACCAGGGTTCCGCGAGAATTTACAAAAACTTGCGAAAAATTAGTACAACTTGCCACGTGTATGTTTTTTTTAGATCAATAAACAAATTATAATATTAAGGTTTCAACGTGACATATAAATAAAACAAAGAAGCATTTTGAAAGTTTATCTTGGTTAGATATTTGCTCGATAGTTATTTAAGAAATGAGAGAGATTTATGGGTGCACTTTCTTAAATACGGCTAATGTGTGCGGCCCACACTGCTATGTTTGCTTTCTTACTCGCTTCAATTGTCTGTGATAATTGCTCTTTGATAGTAGCAGCTCCATATTTTCTTCAGAAAAAAAATCAAGTTATTTTTCCAACTATTTTAAGGACGAATTGTGGCTCTTGAAACTAGCATACCTGGCAGATATTTATACTCTTTTGAAAGTTGTATTATTTTCAGTTGTGAATTATTAATAAAACAATAAAATGTAACTTATTTTTTCGTTAGCGAGTTTATAAAAAAACCATTATAATAACATAAAATTATTGTAAAATATATATACACCAAGTGTGCTTATAACCAGTGAGCCAGATGTAAACTGAAATTTTTTGTAATTGGTTTTACTAACAGTTATATTAGTAAGCTAAATATCAATAGGTAGTAAATAGTCGTGTAGTATTTTATCAAAAGTATGATTTAATTATTATTTACTACTATCCCTACTGCTTTACATGTATTTATTTAATTTAACCCTGTCGAATCTATTATATGTCAGCCATGTTGGGTTCCCTTGAGATTTTTCGAAATATTTCAAGGGTTCCTCCAAACAAAAAGGGTTTCAAACCACTGATCTAAAGTGTGAGTCGCAACACACATCCCATGACGTATGAACGTAGATTAGCTACATTGTTGAACTAGCAGCGAAGGAAGGTTCTTCAGTCGTCTCATTTACTCATGTGTCATCGCTTCATCAGGGTGACTTGTTTCATTACGGACGTGGGGAAAAGGTGAAGTATTCCCTCAAATGAAACTGCTTGGCTTACTACCATTGCTCTTAGACAAACTTGCTCCCATTCAACACAAATGAACACAATGTTGACGGGCTACAAGGGAAGGTTTTTTTTAAACGATTGGGTTTGGGACCTGCTTTCGAGTTAGAATGGTCTAAACTTTAAGGCGTCGCTCTCTAGATTAAACTACTGATGGCTGGGAGATCGGGTTTCGAATACCGGCCGGGTGTACTGAAGGTGGTTTTTCCACTATTCCTCCTCACATATGAGGCAATACGTACTTTAAATTCAGCCTTCTTCATTCCTAACACATTAGCTTAGTCAGTGCATAAGCTTTTTAGAATGAATAGGTTGACGTGGTGACAAAAATAAGATAGTCCTGGTAGCGCGTTGTACTCTCTCTTTGTGTTAAACAGCAACTTCCCCCTCTTACATAATTTATTTGTATTTTTCTATCTTATCACAAGTACTATCTGGGCCAAACTAGTCACGATTACAAATAAGTCGTCTGGAAATATCACGAAAATATGGTTTTATCACTACAACTTGCGATTAACACACACTTGTCCCTTTTTGGGTGTAGATCTTGGAAAGGGCAATAAAAAGTCAGATCACGTCACAATTTTTGTACATGCAGTTTTTTTGTGTTCACGTATAATGCGTGTTTCTTACTACGTTTTAGTGAAGAGAATATGACCCTGATCTGTCATATGACCTGCATTATAGTTGTTACATGCAAACATAATAAAACATGACACTGATCAAATTCATAACAAACAAAATATTGTTCTCATTTGATTATGCTCACACAATAGCTCTTTAAGCGTGAGTGGTTGATGTAAGTTTATTTGTAGAGTATTTTATCTTCTTATTTACCTACGTTGTATTGTTAGAATTCCGAAGCAAAGGCAGTGTCAATCACCCTGACTTTTTCTGTTACGTGTGTGAAAGGCTTACATTGAAAATTCAAGAGGAAGTAAAACTCCACAACACATCTTGGGATATGGCTAGCTGGGAAAATAAAAAAGTATGCCTTTTGATGAACCTATAGTGTGGCGAGAACCACGTAACTTCCTTGATGGTTGTTGCTATTTCTACATAAAGATGTAACAACAACAAAACTAGCACAGTTTTAAAATCCGAACAGAGTATCTGCAATAAAGCAGGCTCCACATAGTGAAGATGTTCCAGTTCCCCCAAAAGAATGGTATGAAGGAACCAATTATGAAGATTTTTCAGATGAATGTGTTTCAAACTTGACTGAACCATCCACGTCTAAAGATGTGTACTACCAACTGGAAACTGATGACACGCTATATTTAATTAAACAATAAGAATTTAATGAGATAGTTCGTGACCTAAAGTTAACCAAAGAGCAATCTGAATTTCTTGGCTCTCAGAGTAATGGAAATTACTTGAAGCTGGAACGAAATAACATTTTATTAATAACGCAGTGAAGTGTATTTTAAGTATTTCATAATGTTCTAGTGAACGAATGAGGCATTGAACAAAGGATTAATGAATGGTGCATATTTATTGAAGAGTCGAAATTAAGTTTGAAATCCGTTCTGCCGCATGATGGAAATAAATATCAATCAGTTCCACTAATTCATGCCGCAAAATGAGACACATATGAGAGCATTTCGAAGATTATGAGTGAAATATAGTACAAATACTACTCGTGGCATGTATATGATTACCTTAAGGTTATTTGAATAATTAGAGGTTTAAAGAGAGGTTTCACAATATATATATATATATATATATATATATTTCTATGTTTATGGAACAATAAGGCAACAGCAAAGTATGATATAGTGCAGAATTTGTTTAAGGCTTAAGATCAAATAGGAAGTAGATTCGCTTATTTAGCAGACATTTTTCTCAATATAACAAATAATAAACTTAAAGAAAATAATTTTCATTGTTCCCTAAATAAGGAAACTTTTTGATGTATTTGAGACGAAGCTACAGAATATTGAACGGACAGCTTGGTTTTCTTTTAAAATAGCTGTGCATAGATTTCTTGGAAACAGGAAAGAAGACTATAATTTTATTATGAATCTCTAGTGTCAACCTTGCGTACAATGCTATAAATATATGGGGCGCAAAATGTTTGAAAATTAATTTTCTTCCTTCACATTTGGGTTTTTCCCTCATACTTTGTGAGCTGAGTGATGATCCGGATGAACGCTTTCATCAGAACATATCTATGAAGTAAGAGCTATCAAGGTCGCTGCGATACTGCCATTATGGGAGATAGCTGTTGATTTTTTGAGAGGGAATGCTAAACGTATTACTAGAAAAAAATAGTTATAACAATTATTTTTATTATACAGAATGCACATATTACGTGTACGATTTGAATTAATATAACTTGTATTTTAACATGAAAAAAGTCATGATGAAGATTGCATGTTATATAATACAATTCATTGTATGGTACTTAACATTGGTAATTCATCGAAATTCTAAATTTTAGTATGATTTTTGATTTATACGTATAGAAAAATTAATCTCATTTTTAATATCAGAACATCAATTTTCTTTAGAACCAGCCACTTATGTATGACCTGGAGACATAAAAATACGGTGGCTTGTATTATCAGTAACTTGCTGTGAATGGGCTGTACATGTGAACCAGTTTCACTACATCGGGTGCGGATATTACAGTGCGTCACAGTATAACCTGGGGGGTGACCTCTGCGAGAACTTCCCCAGTTTTCCTTTTTGTCAAGGTCACAACATATTGTTTATACCGTAAAATACGGCCACGCCCCTATTAGCTCCGAGCATGTAAAATCGCCAGGTGCGCACGTTATTTTCAGCACGTAAGGTTGGGATGGGCTTCCCTAGTTTATATATTTTTATGGAAAGCAGCTGGTTTGAACCAGTTCTAGTTTCATTGTAACGATAGCTTGTGATTCCACGAAATGAACCAGCAACGCGGACTTTTCTACCGTTTTATCTTTTCACTAGTGCTATCGCTTAAACTAAACCGTACTACTGATAGTATTTATTTGAACAGGCATGAGTTTTAATAAATGGTCTCGAGGGAAACATTCCATTGTTGGATGGCTGAATGTCCTTAATCAAACATAGAGGCGCACGTAACTTTCAATACTAAGAATACACTCTGATTTTCATAGAAAGCCGTTATTTGAAATCTGGACACCAATCCTCTCATAATAACGGAGATTATATTTACATTCTTAGTTGATGTCCTGGCGATCTAGGGGTAAGGTGTCAGACTTCTGTGCTGGGGGTCTGGGTCTCAATCCTCGGTCCCGGCATAGATTTATCTGATTACCAAACCCTTCCTTCACCTCTGATAAGACATCTTGTGAATGTGGGGAACGCCAGGCCTCCACCGTGGTTCGGATTCCACGTTTAAACTGTAGGTCCTCCATTTCATCTCACAATCACCCTACCATTACACATTAGCGTAAGTGCGTATAACCCGAACGGGTGGTAAGGCGTGGTGCTAATAATAATAATAATACATTCTTAGCTCGCTTAACTAATCAAACACCTTAGTTCAATCGGTAACGTGTCTGTCTACTGAGCTAAGGGTCCCGGGTTCGATTCCAGGCATGGCCAAAGAAAGATTATTATTGGTGAAATGTGGGTTTTCTTTCACAGTGATGAATTAACGGTCGGGACTGGATGTTGTGCCTGTCCTAGTCCTAAGTTAAATTATAATGTAAATGATTGAATCTATACTTTGATTTTGTTTGGAAGAGCAGTAGAGAAAATCCAAACATATTTCTTTGTGGCCAATATTGATTAAATTTTACTATATTATTTGAGTTATTTTATAGTTATTGATAATATCTATAAAAAGTGACAGCTGCAGAGAACATGACTTGATGTATGAATATATTATAATTGTTTTAGTAACTCTAGTCACTAATTTATACTGTTCTTCCTACCAAAATCGGTCTATACTATAAAGCCTAGCCAGCCGATAGTGGAAAATATGTATTTGGAACAAAAAAAAAACTGGTCCATATGACATGCTGGAAATAGTAATAGATGTAAAATAAGTTCGTTTAACTTTAGATAAATTATAGAGCAATCCGGGAGGAAATATTATTTGGAGCGTTTGATAACGTTTTAGATGAACTTTATATATAAAAAAGATCAAATAATACATATTTCCAGGATACTAAATTTTTTAGATCGTGCTAGTGGTCAAAAGTAGTCTTCTTATAAAAATCAGGGTTTGGTTCAAAGCGATTCGGTTCTCTGATATGAAGCCGTTCTTTGATCATATTTCAATCATATCAATTTTAGAGATTGGGACAGCGGTGTTTATTGCTTGAAGTTGTGGTAGATAAATGGCTTTGTTGAAAAAGAGAAATGTCAAACATTAAACTTCTTTTCAATCCAAGCAGGACTCGATGAGTGCTTTTTTTGTCACTTTATTTCTGTGAACGAGATAGGTCGAAGTACCCCGTATCTGTCGCACCGCTTCCGAAAGCGATGGTTTATTTAACAAATAATAGGATTTATCTAAATTTACCAGTGATTTTATAAATTTACCAGTGCAGTTTGGTGAAAGTATGAAACATGAACTGTATTATCTACATTTACTGGTGATTTTTATAAAATATCTAGTTTATATGAGTAAAAAATATAGAACATAAATCCAAACTAACCTAACCAAACCTAATATTAACCTGACTTATTAACATTAACTGGTGGTTGATGGTAATTTTGTAACCTCACCTTTGATTTTGTAAAATGTTGGCGAGTATGTGAAATTTTAAAGAATTTTTTTACATTCCTCAAGTGAACCAGTGGCTTTGTAGAATTACCGGTGACTGTCTATATATTTCCTTTATAAAGGAATAAAATAAAATAAAATAAAATAAATAAAGGAAAACATTTTTATATATACATATATATATAGAGAGAGAGAATAATGGTTGAAACACAAAATTATTAAAACCACTTTTGTTAATTCAAGGTAACACTGAGTCATATCAAATAGTATCTAAAAGAGTATTTCAATTTGAAAGAACAATAGGGCTATTAATGTTAAGAAAATTTACGTTCGTACACAGTGGCGAAGAAACGGCGGAAGGGGCTTAATGGGGGTAAATCTTACCTCCCTAAATATTGAGGGGGTAAAAAGTATAATTTTACCCCCCAAAATAATATTGTAAAACTTTTAGATAATGTAAAGATCTTGTTGAGGAAAGATACAAAGTTCACACTAAGGTAACATAATAAAAAATTTAATGTGCTTGGAGCACACACTGAAAACATTTTGAAAACTCTGATAGTGAGGTATACCAGCTACATCAGCTACTGCAGAAAGAAGTTTTTCAATGCTTGGACGAAAAAAAAACTATCTTCGCTCCACGATGAGACAACGTAGACTAAATCACCTGTGTCTGCTGAATGCATATCCTGAGAGGCTCAACAAACTGGAAATTTGTAAAACTAGTTGGTGGTCTAATAGATAGTAACGAATATAAGGTAAAGGTGTATGGAAACCTACTTGAAATTTCGGTGTTTCATAATTTTTAGCTAAGCCACCTCAGCTATGATTTTTATTAATGTGTTTGGTGTGTATTAATTTTAATGCTTGTCATGACTAAAATAAATGAGAAAAATAAACAATGAGACCGTTAAATACAGGTATCCCTCATACGCGATCAATGAAGAGAACGATCCTAACATGGATAGAAGTGCCAAAGTTGCCAGAAAGATTGAGTTATTTGGCTTGGTACAAAACATTATAGAAAGAGGAAGAATGCTGCCCGTCAGCTGATTCTTGACCATTTCATCGAAAAAAGTTAAAGCTTACCGTCCCAGGGCCTTCAAGAGACCAAGAGCCTACCATACCCAGGGCCTTCAAGAGAGCAAGAGCCTACAGTCCCAGGGCCTTCAAGAGAGCAAGAGCCTACAGTCCCAGGGCCTTCAAGAGAGCAAGAGCCTACCGTCCCCAGGGCCTTCAAGAGAGCAAGAGCCTACCGTCCCCAGGGCCTTCAAGAGAGCAAAAGCCTACCGTCCCCAGGGCCTTCAAGAGAGCAAGAGCCTACCGTCCCCAGGGCCTTCAAGAGAGCAAGAGCTTACCATACCCAGGACCTTCAAGAGAGCAAGAGCCTACCGTCCCCAGGGCCTTCAAGAGAGCAAAAGAGTGATAATCTGATTTTCCAGATTGTAAAGGTACCAAATTTTGCCCCTACGTTTAGGAACCATTTGAACTGATATTGTTTAATTGGCTGATAATTGCCCCGTGATCGAGCACTAATTAAAGCGGTACGGTATTTTGATGATATAATTGGTATTTATAGCCCTGTGATCGAGCGCCAATTGAAGAGTTTCATTACGGGTCCTACGTTTGGACGCCAATTAAAGTGTTACTGATATAAATCACTTTATTTAGTATTGTATAATAACACAATTGTAAAGTTTGATACTATTTATTTATTCAATAATCACTATTTGTAATGGTCGGAAAACTGATCATGTCGCGTAGCGTAACCATTTAGAGAGGCGGCTGATAACACGATCGTAGGAATCGCGGACAGGAGTTGCAGTCAGAGTACATCAAGGACTGGTCTCCTAGTGCCGTTCAATTTCACCATCTTTCGTATATAGCTATTGCTCATGGAAGCTTCGAGAAGCTTGTGTTTGGAAAAAATAAAATACTAAAAAAAATCTGGATGGAAGTAGAATTGTTCGAGAACAGGAAACTGACTCAAATTACCGTTTAGAAATGCATATCGATCTTTCGAGAAGAGGAAGTTATTTTTTAAAGACTTTTAAATTGCCATACTGACTTTACTGGTGCACCCTGACGTCATTTATAGTGGTTCTTGTGCCTTCTTGGAAGAAGAAGTGTTTTAAGCGCCACGTAATAGATTGTATTATTTTAAATAAAATAAAATACGTTTGTAAAATTAGGACGAGATTATTGTCAATGCTCTCACATATTCTTTAGGGTCAAATCAGGTACATTAAAATCCAGTTAATTTATCATGCGATTGAAGATTAACTGTAACTGTAAGTGTACTTGTAGCATTGTATTAATTAGATAAAGTTATTAAAAATGGTATTTGTTTACAAATTTCAGGAGATTGAAGATTGACAAAGTAGGTTACTTATAATATTGTACTAGTTAGATAAATTAATAAAAACTGCATTCATGTACAAGTTTTAGGTTTTTATTTACTTTTTTCCTTTGGAGTAATCCCGATCTCACCCATGTTAAAATCAATTCTCTTTACTCGTGCTACGCGATTATAATTTATCAGAACTAATCCCTCGCGTAGTGCGAGGTACAGCTGTATTAAATTTTCGTAGTCTTTTTTAAATCTCAAAAATGTTATCACCTATAAAAACACATGATTATTTTTACCCCCACTCCCACCCAAATAAAAACGTCCCTGCGCCACTGTTCGCATGAACAAATAAATATGGTGTAAGTTGTTTTGACCGACTTTCTTGATTTCAAATACATTTAGGATGGGTTTTTTTACTATTATTATTGTTGTTAGCCCCGCGTCTTACTACCCGTTCGGGTTGTTACGCACTTACGCTAATGTGTAATGGTAGGGTGATTGTGAGAAGAAATGGAGGACCTACAGTTTAACGTGGAATCCGAACCATGGTGAAGGCCTGGCATTCCTCACATTCACCAGTTGTGATTAATATACGTATTGTCAGAGGTGAAAGAAGGGTTTGGTAGTCAGATAAATCTGTGCTGGGACCGAGGATTGAGCCCCGGACCCTAGCACAAAGTTTGACACCTTACCCCCTAAACTGCCAGGTCACCTAAAATTCTACTAATAACTTCAAACTAATACTCCTGTACAAAAGTTATACGTAAGTAGCATTAAGAGCAAAAATACTTTAAAAATTAGTAAGTACTATCAAGAAAAATTTCAGTTCTGTGGATTAAGTTTGTTCTAAAGGTAGTTTTTCCTGCAATATTAAAAACAAACTTCATAGGTCATATACAGTCTGTTTATCGTAGGAATGGTTTTCTTAAAGGCCTTTTCCAACCAGAAATCTATTAAATAGTAGGATATTGGTAGGAAAAAAAAGACCTTTCAGAGATAAATTCCTATTGTGAATGGAGTATAGGTACTCTGCCTACGGCGCTTAGTGGGAAATTGGGATTTAGGTATTGATAATATATATTAAAAGTGACATATTAAGATTGCATGACTTGACGTATGAATACGCTAAAGTAAATATACTAACTCCCTTAGCTGTCACACAAGGTTCATCCTATGAAAATTGGATTGTACATTAGTAGTGTAGTATGTTGTCAGGGTAAGCAGAACTTGTTCAGACTGCAGTTGTGAATTGTAGTAACTCCCTGGCCAGGTGTCGGCGAAAATATATTTATATTTAATTTATAGACAAAAAGTGTTGTTTTTTAATTAACACTGAAGTTGAGCAAAGAATCTTGTAAACTGTGTTATTATTATTATTAGCACCGCGTCTTACTACCCGTTCGGGTTATACGCACTTATGCTAATGTGTAATGTTAGGGTGATTGTGAGAGGAAATGGAGGACCTACAGTTTAACGTGGGATCCGAACCACGGTGGAGGCCTGGCATTCCCCACATAAAATGTCTTGTCAGAGGTGAAGGAAGGGTTTGGTAATCAGATAAATCTGTGCCGGGACCTGGGATTGAACCCCGGCCGCCAGCACAGAAGTCTGACACCTTACCCGGGGCCTACGCTAGCTATCGGGCCTGCATGCTTTTCCCCCACCACCAGTGTGACGTCAGGCCGAGCGGCGGTCCTGTACGATTTGTCACAACGTTAGTTCCCCCTGCACTGGCTACTGTACAGGTTGATTTATTGTTTAATTGGTTATGTGAGTTGTTTAAGAGGTCACTATAGTGTTGTGTTGTTTAACTAGTTCATTTGTATAGTGAGTGTTGTATGAGTGTAAGCTGCTGTAAGTACATTATTCAACATTAGTTTCAATGCCTTTAAAATGCTGTGTGCCTGGATGTAAATCCAACTATGAATACACTAATATAAAATCCGTATTCAAATTTCCCAGTGATGAAACACTCAGACAAAAATGGATTCGATCCATTCACAGAGACAATTTTATCCCTTCCGCGTACTCAGTCGTATGTGTAGATCATTTTACGGAATCAGATATTATTAGAGAAGACTCCGTAAAAAGGCCCGATGGCACCATTTTAACTTGTAGAAGAGACAAACCTAGATTAAAAATTGGTTCATACCCAACAATTTTAAACAATTTACCCTCATATTTGTCTAAGACCTTGCCAAAAAAAAGAAAGACGCCTGAAGAAAGACAACAAGAAATTAAAATTCTTAAAAAACAGAAAGAAATTGAAATAGCTGGGAAAGATAATATCCTAAACTTTGCTGATTTTAGATTAAATGTTTCAGAACACTATAACAAGGAACAAGGGTATTTAATCTTAAATGAAGAAAATAAAATAATATTTTACAAACTAAACCTTCCTATAGAAGGATCACCATCTATTGTAATTTCTGTATGTATAAATAATGTTATGGAAACTAAAGTGTATTACAAGAATGTAGAGGTAACTGAACATGTATTTAGACTAGTAGGCTCAGTTAATGATACCACGTGTAGATTGTGGTCTAAGTTAATATTAATACTGGAGGCTTCAAATAAGTTGATTTCTCAAGAGAAATATAATGTAAAAGAAATGTTTAAATCTCACATAATGTTGTCTCAAGAAATATTACATAAATGCCAGTGTTTGGAAAATATTAGCGACAGGGATAAATCAAAACTGGAATTCATTGAGGAACAGTTAGGCCTAATTGTAGCTGAATCACCTCGGTATTCAACAAGAATGTTGATATGGGCATGTACATTTTGTTTTACATGTCCTGCAGGTTACATAGCTTTACGAAACAGTGAAATACTAACTCTGCCTCACCACAGATATTTAGATAGTTTCAAAATGAAGTTGGGTCCTGGAACATCAGGAATAAGTAAACAACAAGGTTCTTACCTCAAGAAAAAGAAAGATCTATTAGAAAGCAGTGAACTATTTGTAAATATTTTAGTTGATGAGGTCTATGTACGACCCGATGTTACTTACAAAGGTGGGAAAATTGAAGGCATGGTGATAAAAGGAGGAGGCCCTCAGGTTGCCGAAACTGTTCAAACTTTTATGATTTCCTCCATAACATCCAATTACAAAGACGTTGTTGGCCTATTCCCCCAAATTCATATGAATGGCGAAGATCTTCACAAACTGATGCTTAGTGTCTTGGAGCTTCTAACTTCAATAAGGTTTCGAGTAGTTAGCATTATATCGGACAACAATAGGGTGAACAGAAAAATGTTTGACTTGTTGTGTGGGGGGGAAATGCAACTTTTTTTCACAAACCCTTACAATGAAGCAGACAAGGTATTTTTGTTATTTGACACAGAGCATATATTTAAATGCATTCGAAACAATTGGCTGAACCAACAAGATACAAACCAAACCTTAATATTTCCTGAACCCGAGGACCTACTAAAGCAAATATCAACGTCCGAATCGGAATTATCTAAAATAAATTTCCCGCAAAACAGAATGTGTGCCAGCCTAAGTCATCTTAAAACCCTGCATAGGACAGAACAAGAACAGCCAGTGAAATTGGCTCCAAGTTTATCAAGAAAAGTTTTGTACCCTAGTAACATAGAAAGGCAAAACGTAACTTTATGTCACAGGCTTTTTGATGAAAAAAACATTGCCGCCCTGAAAATCATTGGAGGGGACATAACAGGTACTTGTGAATTCATTTTAGTCATATTAACTTGGTGGAACCTTGTTAATACTAAAAGTAAATTTTCCGGGATTGCTTTAAGAGATGAACTAAGAAAGCCTGTCACATCGACCATTGACAAAAGAATTACATTTCTTATAAGTCTAGTAGATTGGTTAAAACAATGGTCTTCATTTGATCATTTCGGAGAAAAGAAGATACGAGGTAGTCTTTGTGGGAAACTGAGCGCAGAAACTGAATTTTCTTTCACACACACAACCCTAGCAATGATAGAGATGTGTAAGTATCTCCTAGACACAAATATACTAAATTATGTTTTATTGGGAAAATTTCAGAATGATAACATAGAGTCCAGGTTTGGTCAATACCGCCAGATGAGTGGAGGGAATTACCTCATAAGTGTGACGGAAATTCTGGAATCAGAAAGAAAAATAAAAGCCATATCTCTGTTAAAAATACAATCATACAAAGCGGGAGAGTTCTCCATCAAAGATTTAAGTTTAGAAGAAGATGAAGAAAGAGACAAGGAACTAACTGAAAGTTATGTTTTGGCAGACTGTCCAAATGTATATGATGAAGTTAAAAACTTAGAAACTTCACAAAATGAACTAATGACTCTGATATACATAGCAGGCTACGCTGTTCACAAGATCGAAAAACTTAAAAACTGTACATCGTGTAAGAATGTTATGAGGTATGAGTGTGTTATTGCAGGAGAAGATGTTGCTGCGAAAGAAAACACCCAATATTTAAAGTTTATTGATAGAGGGGGTCTTAAAAAACCGAAGCCCGAACTTGTGCATATTTTAAGTAACGTTTTAAAGTTATTCAAACGTTTAACAAGCCCAGTTCACGAAGAAATGTTTTTGGAAAAGAAGTCTCAAAAAAACATGTTGTTTAGTTTAGCAATGGACTTGCTAAAGGAGAGTTCAAACTTGTGTTCATCTATTTGTTTTGAATGTAAATCACCTCATTTTTATATTGTAAAGAGGCTTGTTTCAATTTTTTGTAATATCCTTCTTAATAATTACACCAAAGTTATCAAAGACAGATTAAGCCAGAAAAAAAATGAAAAACGAAAAGTAAAAAAGTTGTCTGGATAAAAACTTTTTTTAGTGTTTTGGTAAAAAAAAAGTGGTTAACTGTGAGTGAAGAGAAATAATTAGCTTATTTTTATTTTATTATTTTGTGGTGATGGGCAGAAGAACAGAAGCGCTGAGCTTTTGTACAATTAATGTCATCCCTTGGTAAGTTTAATTAAAAACCTATATTATTCTATTATTTCTGTTTGTAGATTTGTTTAGTGATTTTGTATTCTGATGATTTTTAAAAAGTAGGACAACTTAAATGAATTTAATTGAATGTATTTAGCACGTGGTGAAAATAAATCTTTACCGGTAAGCTTTGATCTAGTCCCACAAAAAGTTAAAAATATCATGCATTGCCTTCATGTAATAGTTTTTAATATTTTATTGCCTTACATAAAATTACTATGTTGCTATGAAACTGTCAAAAAATGATAAAACCTATAGCCTAGAAAACAATTACTCAAAGATTCTCAATTAGAAAAAATAGGTAGCCGACACGATATTGGGAAATGGTTTTAGTAAATTATATCTGTAAATGCTATTGCTTTGACGTTGTATTACAGTATTTGAATTGTATGGCTTAGGCTAGGTTATATGTAAATTAAACCAATTCACTATTATATTCAAGTAAGAATGCTGCATAATAACGCTATACCCATAATAAACCCTAGGCAGTAACATTACTTGTAAAAATAGAGTTTTAGTTGGTCGTCACGAGTTAACCCCGTGCTAACTAATGGAGCGCAGCGGCAGCCTACCGCCTCTCTCTGTGACGTCACGCCAGTAGCATGCAGGCCCGTAGCTAGCGTAGGCCCCGCCTTACCCCTAGACCGCCAGGTCACCGTAAACTGTGTTATTGCTGTAGGAGAACCGTAAATCTATTATAGTTATATCATCATAGGAGGAACATTATTTGATATTTAAAAAGTTACTAGATATATATTTTCATTTATATATGTCAAATCATAATATTATACTCCTATAAAGCCACATGGCTGACTCACTCACTGACATTAATGTTTACCCACTTCCAGATGAGCTAGAAACTTGAAATTTGGCAAATTTATAGCCTCTAGCCTTTAACCGACGGGAAAATTCCAAAAAGGTAAAAGAAAATCATTTTTAACACCCGAAAAAATTCAAAATGGCGGAGCTACTTTTAAGTCGGTGTGGGCCTTTCTTTGGAGGTTTCTTGTTAAACGGAAAGACCTATCAAAAAACGGCTCTGGAATTACATTAGTTTACATTCACTTGCAAAGAAAACGCACGGGGTGTGTGGGGGTGGGGATGGAAGGGGGGCGTAGTCCCCAATTAGTAAAGCTAGTAATGATCTACATCTGTTATTTTTAACAAATCATTATCGATGAATAATTAATGATATTAAATGCCCCTAGTTAGATTTTTTCTATGTTGGCCTTGGATTGTTTTAAACCTATTTCGTGAGTTCATAATTTGAATGTTTATGCTATCCATTCAAAGACAGTATTAATGTATTAGCGGTTGTCACTCCCATAGCCAATTATTGTAACACGTTTCATATTTTGTTGGTTTTCCTTTCCTGTTCTTTTTTGGAACAATGAACTCGTGCACGACGCATGTCAGACTGTCCGTGTCAATCAAGATCGATTATCGGCTTACCTATTGATATTGAATAAACAATATCTCGTAGTCTGTCCAACAATAAGTTAACTGGAAATATTGTGAAATGGTTGGTAGCTCAACAAACTTATTACAAAAACAAAACACTTTATTGGGGTATCTTGAATAAAAATCTTGAATTTCATTTTAAAAATCTGCAAGTAAAATCAAACTCGTCGTAAAAATGTTTTTATAACATAAAAATTACAAAACTTATTTTTTTTTGTACAATATATGAGACTTGAATTTAAAAAATAATTTTAGTAAAAAAGCTGTTTTAGACTGGCGAACCCTTGAAAATTATAGGTATTTTAATGGCCTACTAAATAAGGCATTGCCAAGTATTTACATTGCTTATAATTCAAATATTATTAAACACATAGCTAATATCATAGTCGACCTTATTTAATGGGTACTTGTACTAAATGCTGGGCTCGTCTAGTCTGGTTTTTGCAGGTGGCGGAAAGGTCGAGGTTCGAATTCCGGCCGGATACCGAGGCTTTTATTCTTAAATGGCTCCACGCCCTCCCTCCACGTTAATGCGGTGCACTTACTCACTTCCACTATCTTCATCCGTACACTTTTATCGCGCGGATGGATAGTAGGTCCTAAGACTTGGTGCAATATACATGTGTATATATAGCTAGGCCCGTCATGTTTTCAAACCGGGCCCGGTACCAGGTGCTAATCGTGGCCCCCTCTCTTTGTTCTATTTGACGTCAATGGCGGTGAAGCCTTATTTGTATAGGGGGGTAAATTATCTTAACAAATAAAAAAGGGATGTTGAAGAGCTTTAACCCCAAAGCTAAAGGGGACCGTCTGATTTTTAAGTTATACTTTTGTATAAGCTGTGGTCCTTATAAAGAATTTTTTTTTTAATTCGAAAGTTCCTATAAGTTATTTTAGTGGTTTTTGTCTGGACTATTTTAAAAGATTGTATGTATATTATACAAGCTATTCGGAGTGGTCTTCTGCCAGCAAATTTTGAAAATGAGATGTTTCTCTAGGAGCTATTTGGAGTAGTCTTCACTTTGACTTAGAGTGGGCCTCGACCAGGAAATTATGGAAAATTAGATGGTCTCATATGTTATTTGGAACTGTCTTTCCCTGGCAATTTTATTGATTAGATGCTTTTAAAAGCTATGTAGAGTGGTGTCCATGGTCTGGAGTTTGATACAAGACCATTTCCAGCTTAATATTTGATGGTATCAAAGAGGAGTGAATTAAATTTAGAGGATAAGTTTATTCCAGGAGAGGGGTCGAGTTTATTCACATCGGAAAGAGGACACACATTTTCCAAGGGGAGAAAGCCCCCCCCCCC
>CABFVX010001862.1:0-19209 GCA_902151425.1 Timema shepardi | reverse complement strand
CCCCCCCCCTGTTATTTCACTACAGTACTGCTAAACTTAAATTTGAACGTTTTTTTATATGTTGTTCATTTTTACTAAACAAAAGCAATGCACGCAAATTTCGTAACTGAACATTTAAATGTTACGCTCATTATAAAATATTTAAATTTAAGTTGAACTGTATTCAATACCAGACTATCTTCACGTGCTAAATTTAATTTAAATATGAAATTAATATACTCCGTGAAACTTCCAAACACTTCGAAACGAAGAACAATACTGTACCGGACCAATGATACCCTTGTGACAAATGCCATTAAGTTCCTCCTGAGTAAACCCCAGCTTGTGAGCGGGACATGCTCCCTTCTTCAGTATGGATAGGCATGTTATTTTTTACCATTCATGTTTTATTATATTTAATCTACTACAATTTTTTTTAAATCTGAATCGTGGTCCCGGTACCTTGGTACCAATAGTCCTCACTCTTTTGCTGGTGTGTGTGTAGCTGAATATTTGTCGGATAAAAGATCTACATTTTAAGACCAGGCTTACCACTTTATATTCTTTAAATTGAAAAATCACATCTGGGCACGGGAATAGAACCGGGACTTTTGGCTTAGTACGACAATGTTCTAACCACTGAGCTATGCAAGAATCGTCCCGTGTCCTGGGTCATTCTTCACTTATATTATAAGGTGGAGTCTGTGATGGACGTGCGGAAACCGTCGGCTATAAATATGTGATCAATTAAGATCACGAACGGCTATAACCGTAATTAACAAATAATAATGGTTTAGCCATTTAAACCTTTAATACAAATCAAATACAAATCGCTTTCTAGTTACCATAAAAAAAACACTCTAAACGCTTTCTCAGTTACCTTTAGTTAGGGAGCTTTGCTTTCTAATCCCAATTTCCCCCCAAAATGTCATTTTGGCTACAGCCTAGATTGTATAACCCCCACACCCGCCTCGGTGGCGTAGTTAGCTAACGCGTTAGTTTCGTGTTAAGATAGACTGCCGAGGATGGGGAGACCTAGGTTCGAAGCTCAGTCGGGTGAACTGGGGAGGGGGGTTCCTAAAGGGTTTTCCTCTCTTCGTCCAAACAAATGCTGGTTCATTTCCTCTAAATTCAAACTTCCTAATTCCTAACCCATTAGCGTAATTAGTACTTGAGCGTATAACCCGAACGGGTATTAAGATGCAGTGCTATAAAAAAAATTATAACCCCCAACCCCTTTAAAAAATGTTAACTCTCTAGGAGTGCCACCTTGTTTAAAGACTTTTATAAGGGTATCTTATATCGTTTTACGGCCATTTAATCGGTATAAATTATTCTCGAACTAGAAATAGTTCTAAGTGTGGTTCTTTAACATCTTCACACAGCGTAACCTGAAGGAGGCAAATATTGGCTTTTAAAAAATTGTGCTGCGAACATAATTAATATATAGCACTAATAATTGTTCTGAATTCAATAGAAAATCGCACCACGACGCTACACGCCTAGTTGGCATACTGTATAATCATGTATCTAATTTCTCGGTTAATCAGCCGTTATAATTTTAAAATAATTTGGAACACCTTATTTATTGGTTGAAAATCTATTAGGATCATTGATCCAGGTCCATAGTCCATGGTTCAGAAGCCATGTTTCAACTATATATTACATAATGTGTACATGTATATGGAAGTTTCATGTGTTTTTTTTAGCAAAACTTTAATAAACACCTCAAACACATTTATTTAACAAAGCAAATATTGTTGATGGATCACAACCATTTATATTTTAGAAGCATTAACTTTAAATCTAGAGCATGTAAGGTTTTTTTTATTGTTCGGATTTATTCAAAGATTATATTATATTATATTAAACATTGTATACGAAAACTTGTACTCTTACTCTAAGCAAGGTCAGGCCAAGGTCACATACCTAACAATAGTCATAGCTGATAAGTGAACGCTTATCAAATAATCTTAAAAAGCTCTGCTAACAAACAACTAACGGAACTCTGGGAGCATAGAACAAAGTTCCATTATGTTAAACAAATTAATTACCTATAAATACGGTGACCATACGTACTGTTTTTTTGCAGTAAAGTACTGTTTATTGAGGTGATGTACTGCTGTCCTACAGACCATGCGATAGTACAGCGAAAGGTACTGTTTTTTAAGCCAGTTTTGAAGTAAGAGAAAATAATATTTTGAATTGAACAGCGCCAGCGCAAGGAACATCATCCTTGAGCAGTTGGCAAACACTCAACACATGTGCTGCGCTCTCTCGAACAAGATTGGAACTTCTTTATTAGCTCTGTGTGATAATATCACCTAGCCTACCGTTTTTCATGTCTTACCCGTACCCTTTTTTCGGTCTTCATTTGTTTTCTTTGTCTTCACTCTTCAGTTGTCTCGCCAAGTCTGTGAGTGTGTGTTGTGGCTGTTCTATTAGTTTTTAAATAATAATAAAAGCTAGTGTACCAAAGTGTTGTGAGATGGGGCAGCCACGCAGAAAATGTTCATTTAATTCTTCTTTACAAACATAATACCCTTTCATCAAACTAAAAAACAATGATAACCCTCACATTGTTATTTGTGAGCTGTGTGAAGTTGACCTAAGCAATAGTGGTCGCACAAGCATTGTGAGGCATTTGAAGCAACGAAAACACTTACTAGCAGTAAATGCAGCCACATTAAGTAGTACAATAAGCAATTTATTTAAAAAAAAACGTATTAACTTCTGAATAATTTCTTTTGGCTGCCAAAGAGGGTACTTTTGCATATCATACAATTAAACATATGCAGAGTTTTCGTTCCCTTGACTGTACGTCGAAGCTGGTAGCAGGTATGTTTGAACCGAAGTTCTCCTCAGCCCGCACTAAAACGGAAGCAATTGTAAAAAACGTTTTAGCGAAGGAGGCCCAGGAGAGATTGAGTATTGATTTAGGAACAGCACATTATTTCAGCGTTATGATTGATTCTTCCAATCACCATAACATTAAGATAGTGCCAATGATTGTACGATACTTTGGCTGTACCCAGGGAGTAAAAGTCAAGCTTCTGGAACTGAAAGACCTTCCTAGGGAAACAACTGAGCAGCTACAGAGCTACGTTTACTCTACCTTGTTTTCATTAAATTTAGTGGAAAAGTGTGTTGGTCTTTCTGCAGACAATACCAACACTAATTTTGGAGGCCCTAATCAAAGGGGGGAAACAAACCTGTTCAATAAGCTTAACAACTCTTGTGCAAAATCTGTGGTTGGCGTAGGTTGTGTTGCACATGTGATAAACAACTGCATTTAGAATACAACAGACTTGTTACCGATTGACATTGAAGTAGTAGTTGTCAAGATTTACAAACATTTGTATATCCACACTGTCTGTGTAAGTACATTAAAAACTTTTTGTGAGTTTGTCGAAATGGAGTACAAGAAGATGCTAGATTTTTCAAAGGCTCGATTCCTCCGTTTGATGCCAGCTGTGGAGCGTATCCTCTTAATGTATGAACCTTTGAAGGAGTATTTCCTAACTTCTCCTTCTTGCCCAACAATATTGAAACATTTGTTTGAAAACCCTGTGGGTGAAGCATAGTTGTGGTTTGTTCTCAATGTTAGCTTTCTATTTCACGAGGCAATTTTAAATATTGAAGGTGATAATAAGTGTGCAACTGATGCCGCACTAGAATATTTTGAGCTGCTTGAGAAATTGAAAAGCCGGGAAAATTCTGTATTCTTGCCAGTGAAAGTAAGAAGCTGTCTTAGCAGCATTGCAACAGTCAGCGAGGTGAATTACAGAAGTGGTTTTTCTACAGAAGCTAAGGCTTTCTACTCGGGTTGCATTGCATAATTGGACTGCTAATCTGCAACAGTTAAACCTTTTTGAATGGCTCAGATTACATGAGCAAGTTACGTGGGAGAAGGTGCTGGATACCTATGAGGCTTTCAATGATACCATTGGCTCTATTGTGGATGAAGATGGTCTTTTTGATGAAATTAGAGCGTTAACAAACTTTCTAGCTGGGAACAAAATTTCTGAGTGGAATAAGAGTAAAAAAGGTGACCTGGTGGTCTAGGGGTAAGGTGTCGTACTTCTATGCTGGCGGCCGGGGTTCAATCCCCGGTCCCAGCATAAATTTATCTAATTACCAAACCCTTCCTTCACCTCCGACAATACATCTTGTGAATGTGGGGAATGCCAGGCCTCCACCGTGGTTCGGATTCCACGTTAAACTGTAGGTCCTACATTTCATCTCACAATCACCCTACCATTACACATTAGTGAGTGCGTATAACCCGAACGGGTAGTAAGACGCGGTAATAATAATAATAATAATAATAATAAAAAAATTCCTATTCAAACCAGGTGGTTGAAAGTGTTTACTTTTATAAACATGCTTCAACCTCTTAAAAACCTGCAGTTGCTATGTGAGTTTATACTTTGACTGCCTGCCACGAGTTCTTCAGTTGAGATACTTTTTTCAATAATAAATAACTACTGGGGGAGTCAAAAAAACCAAATGAGTATTGGGACATTAAAGGCTGTGATGCAGGTCTACACTAATTTTGACGAAACATGTATGAAAATGTTCCAATAGCTGAAATCTAAAGAAAAGCTTCTAAAAGCAATTCATAGCTCAGATAAATATGAATGGTACGATTATGAAGCAAAAGCCAGCACAAGTAGTTCCTAAATTGTTATTTTAAAATTCACTTTCTCTTTATTGAATTTTTTAATTACTGTAGTCCTATGTTTTATTTACCAATGGGTTTGTTCCGGTGATTAGTCCTATAATATTTATTTTTGCAAGTTTTTTTTAGAAGTTTTAGGCACAAGTATTATTTTCAAAAAGGCTACACAATAATAAAAGCCAATCTAATACTTGATGTATATAATTTTGACTTTATGTAACTCGCTCTCTTAAACTAGTATTCAAAAGTGAATTTTAATAAATGGTTTTATCTTTAAACTATTTTTATTTCTATTATTTTTCTTCTATCTACTTTATACATAAGTTATACACGCACGTCGCACACCATTCTACTCATATATATGATATATTTTAATGTCCTATTTTTTTCTAAAAAAAAATATGGTGCGCCGTACCTATAAAGGCCTTCAATGCTTATATTTGGCTACTAAAACCTCCTTTTAAAATGCCACTCCCGAAACTTATGAGGCAACACTCGACATGTAATTGTGTGGAGTCGCCTATACTGGATTGCTTAGACACGTTGCAGACATCTAAAAATATTGCGTTATTTTAGAGGAGTTGAGGGGGTCGTTATTTCAAAATATGGTTCTCGCCAAAATGTATTTGAAAGTTATAAATACCGGATTAAAAACCTCACGTGTCAAATGTGGAGCTACTCGAATGAAAAAGTAGCGGCTCTGGTTCAGAAAACTGAGATTAATGGCCGAAGGGTTCGTTCTGACCACATGACACCCTCTATCCGCAGAAGCTGGCACTATATGTGCCAACAGACGGTGGCCGTTATGGTGAAATTAGCTCATTTTTAACGATGTTTCATGGGACTTGTTTAATTTTTAGTTAAAATAAATGGTACGCAACTCCGCACGGTCTTTCTCACTCCAATGTTTAAAAATGGAGATATTTACTCAAAACTCGTAATATAATGTGAATTGAAATAATATACACTAGAACACCCAAGCTATTTTCGACATTTTATTAGGGGTTGCACATCTTATGGTTATCGCATTGCTATTAAATTCCTCATTTATAAATTTAGATCATTAAAAAACGGTAGAAATTAACTATTGAGTCTAAAATGATAGAAATAAATCATTGCCGTACAAACATTTCCTCTAAAAGGTCAAAGGAAAAAGAACATCAACTTTTTGAGAGACATATTTTTACTTACTCTATAGTGTATGAAATTATAAAACTATTACGTTAAAACTTTAGTAGTATTTCTGTACAACTAAAGCTCACAAAATTATATATTTGCCAATATCTCAAACCATTGATCTTATAAAGATACTAGCAGTCCCGCACGGCGTTGCCCGTGAACCACTGTAGTATAATAATTATATAAGCTTGAAACCCCCCCTCCCCCCACGCTGCCCGTTACCCACTGTGGTATCATAATTATATAAGCTTCACNATAATTATATAAGCTTCACAACCCCCCCTCCCTGCCCGTTACCCACTGTGGTATCATAATTATATAAGCTTCACAACCCCCCTCCCCCCCCACGCTGCCCGTTACACACTGGTATAAGAATTATATAAAGATATTAAAAAAATGTCTAAAAATTATAGAAAAATGTTAAGGGTGGACAACCCTTATCACTAAGGGGTATGAAAAATAGATGTTGGCCGATTCTCAGACCTACTCAATATGCTCACAAAATTTCATGAGAATCGGTCAAGCCGTTTCGGAGGAGTACGGGAACGAACATTGTGACACGAGAATTTTATATATAAGATAATTCAAATAAATGTTATTGAATTTTAATAGTACTACAATTTTGCAATGATAAGTTATTTAGAATTTTAAATAGTTGCGGAGATAAGGAAATTTCCCCTTGTGTAAAGTAGGTACCCTAAAAGTAATTTTCACGGGAAAAGGAAAATTGCAATTTTATTTATAATCTTAATCAACGCATAGATACGAATTTGAACCAAAATCATTAGTGCCGATTTTGAGAAGATCGCTTTTTATCTCTTTTCGCCCTTTATTAAACTATTCTTAATTTTAGGGTTAAACAGACATACAAACAGACGGCATTACAAAAACTTTTTAGTGTTTGGGGTGTGGGGGGTGGGGGTCATGAAACCTTTGACATCCCATCCATCAACATCTCTTTTTAAATTTTGGTTACGGTATCAAATACTTTACCTTTAGTGTTCGAAAAGTTTATATATATATATATTTGTGTATAGCTTGAAAATTATTGGTTTTATAAAAATACGTTTAAAAAATATTATAAATATACCTACATATTTGCACTGATAAGACGTAAGTTCATATCTCACATAGTTTCGAAGATGTTATAAAAAATTATAATTTATGCATTATACCGGAACCCTTAAAGTCATTTTGTTTGTCATATCTATCAATGCTTGGAAATGAAATTTAATTAAAATCGTTAGAGCTGATTTTGATAAAATCGATTTTTCTCTCTTTTCAACTTTCAGTAAACCACCCTTAATTTTAAAGTTATTCCAATTCCATAAACCCCTCGGGGTAACCCTATGTAAACCCTAGATACCAAGTTTTAGCCCAATAGGTAAAATGGTTTAGGCTCTACTCTGAGGTACAAACGGACAGACAGATGGAAATGCAAAAACTACTTTTTCGGGTCCGGGGAATGGGGGTTATGAAACTTCAAAATTCATCAAAATCGCGGATTCAATTTTTTTTTACTATAATAATACTTTCTCTATGTGTAAGATAACGAGAAAGTAAAAAGTAAGGTTATAGAATATAGATAATAAGCTAGCATTCCTCAAACAAAAGTCCATCTGTATTAGGGTATCATCAGAAAATCTGAAGATATCCTAGTTGTTGATTGTTTTCGTAAGTAGGCGGCATCCTTAAATTAAAAATAAATTTGTATAAGATTGAAAATGTGATAACTCCATAGACGACTTCACTTTAGTCAAGATAATTTCAAATATCTAAAAATATAAATGTCTTTGAATTTAAAATCTTATCAGATTTCGAATTAATTTGAATTTATTTATCAACTTGGGTTTATCTGAATTGTTATCACCAGACATCTTTTCCAAGAATAATATGTTCAAAATAATATAAAGTGTACCATACATTAGATCTAAATATCAAGGAGTTACAGGTGGCTTTTTTTTAATTACACCCTATGCTGTTTTCATTAAAATAATATTACACACTGTCGGTAAACATTATTTGTTTGCGTCTACTGCAACACTTAGGGCCAGTTTTATAGATTAAGCACGCCTAAAGTGTGGCGCTACACTATATACATGACACTCATCTAAACTCAAATGGAATGGGCCACTTTTGCATATGAAACTGGCCCATTCTATTCTGGTTTAAGTAGGTGTCGTCATGTATTTAGTGTAGCGCCACACTGAGGCGTGCTTAATCTGACTTTGAAATTGGCTCTTGATGTAGTTTTTGGAGAAGGGGTGTGGGGGTTATGGCACTTTTTTTTTATCACCGCGTCTTGCTACCCATTCGGTTATACGCTTATTTATTACGCTAATAGCTTTAGGAATGAGGAAGTCTATATTTAGAGGATGTGTAGCCACATTTACCTGAAGGAAGAGGGGAAAGCCATTTTGGAAGAGCCACCCTCAGTTCACCCGACCGAGATTCGAACCTCGATCTCCTCGTCATCGGAAGTCCAGTCTACTGCTAAAGGGATGTCTTAGAGTCTTAGACCATGCGGTCACTGAAGCGAGTGTATTGGCACTTGAGCACAATAATCGAGCCTAGGACCTTCAACACGAAACTAACCGGACTGATCTGCTCGTGACCTGAAATACTTTTTTTTATTTTTGTAATTGAAACTAAGAGTTGCTTATAGCCTTAAAATATTTCAGAAATGTGAACATTGTAACTATATTCCATTCACCGTAGGAATTGACTTCTGAAAGACCTTTTTCCCTACCATAAATCTACTATATAGTAGGATATTAAAAGACCTTTCAGAGAGTAATTCCTACCGTTAGTGGAATATAGGCCTGCTGGCCAACTATGCTTTGACACCCGCGATTAGAATCTGCTGCATGGATAATATAGCAGACACCCGCGATTAGAATCTGCTGCATGGATAATCTAGCAGACACCCACGATTAGAATCTGCTGCATGGATAATCTAGCAGACACACGCGATTATAATATGCTGCCTGGATAATCTAGCAGACACCCACAATTAGAATCTGCTGCATGGATAATCTAGCAGACACACGCGATTATAATATGCTGCCTGGATAATCTAGCAAACACCCACAATTAGAATCTGATGCATGGATAATCTAGCAGACACCTGCGATTATAATCTGTGGCATGGATAATCTAGCAGACACTCACGATTAGACTAGCTGCAAAAATAAGGTTTGGCGTATGAAAGTAGAACTTATAAATGTTGTGTCCTATGGCCTCGTGATCCTTATTTCACTTTTTTGTACTGTGGCGTGCCAGTCTTATTATTAAGACGCTAATTATAAACTTCTAATGAATTACCTAGGGTTTAGCCTTGACTTCAAGCATTAAACAAATTATGACTTCGGCACTTTTTTCTTTTCTTCCTGGCGACGTCCGCTAATTCCGAACGAACGTGTGGTAATTGAGTGTAGTAGTGGTTTTTTGAGCTTTTTTACTTGGCAACCAGACACTTTATTTTTTAAGAGGAAATATACACATCTTAATTTTTATGCCTGGAGTATTGGAACTTAAGATTTACTGAAAGCCTATTTCAATTACCTTATTTTTATTATAAAAATCTCGTTATATTTTGCAGCAAGCGCGTTTCAGATTTAATAGGTGTTTTGTTTTTTATTCTGATTTACTTACTACTGTAATGCTAAAACATACTCATTTGTTTCTTACCCTCTTTTCTCGAGGCCACGTCACTCGTCTCTTCTCCCCTCCTGAGGCCGCGCCGCTCGTCTCCCCTCCTGAGGCAACGTCGTGCATCTCCCTTTCCCTTAGTAATGAAATCCACTAGAATAACGTAAAAAACAAAATTGACCTTTTGGAATCGGAGGATTTTTGTTTACAATAAGAATTTTAAGAATTTTTTAAAACTGTATTATCTTAGCACATTAATAATGTACAAAACTACACATTAGTGTAATTTATAATTTTATACTAATGTACCATTGAATACAGTAACCCGCCATGTTTTAAAATGTATGGGAAAATGTTGTATGGATCATTGCATTCTTTTATTGTTCAAATGACATAGTTTAAAACTTAAGTATTTAATACTGTTGTATGGCTAGTATTAATTTTCTTTACTTAGACTCTTCAGTCCATATAAAGTACACAATGATACTAAATATTATTAGAGTAAAAAAAGGTAAATTTACTAATATCGAAGTAAATAATGTATTCAGCAAACACAGTGCTACAAAATAGTATTATAGAAATGTCAATGCATTCCTTAGATATGAGGATTGATCATTATAATCGTTGTTGTAAAATTCAGTGGAAGCTTCTAGTTTTGATTCATATGTAAACATCCCGCAATCTTTCCTTGGACAGGTAACTGCACAACATGCACGTTCCTGTAAACATAAAGAAACATAAATCATACACACATTTTATTACAACACATAACTTACATGTCCACACATTAGACTTTGTCACAGCAAAGACAAGGTATTTTTAAGATTTTATACAAAAGTTTATTTGACGAAAAACTATACAATGTTATTCCACTCACCTGCTTAGGTTTGGTTTTCGCTGAATATTTCTTGCCATTTCTGCCTTCATAGCACATTCCACTATTCCTGAGCCTATTCCGTTTCATATCCTTCCATCCAATAACATTTAATTTCCGTTTTCTTACTTTATTTACGTTTCTAACCAAATATGGTGACACATTAAAACTCTCCTCTTCAACGATCTTGTGCATTTTACAGCGTTGTTCCACGATTAACAACTTTGCAGTAGAAAAATACCCATAATTAAATAACTTCTGGCAACTGTTACTATACACACCATGTACAGAAAGAGCTATACAACATAATTCTATATAAACCTCAATTATGGTAAATGTGTGCCATACAACGTTATTTTAGGTGACTCTTCAATTGTTGAGTTTAGTGTTATAAACATGACCGTCTATTAAAATCGGCCCGCACATTACTTGTTTACCTTAGTTTGTATGTGTTAATAGATTTTTAGTTACGTTACTTATAAGTTATAGTTGTTTTGTAAGTCCGTAAGACAAAACATTAATTGTGCTACAAATTTTGAATATTAAGAAAAGTCACAGATTAATCATCCTGATAATCACCGATTATGATTCATTGCCGATGTAAAAATAATCGCTCTATTAGGATTCAATGGTTCACCTATAGAGAATAAATATCAAGGACTAAATATTGGATGCACGCAAGGATAGAACAAACATCTGTGGAATGTTTTATTTGCTTCATATCAGTGACTGTCAATTCATGGTGTTACATAATAGCAGGTGTTTTTTTTAACAATAGTGTTGGTGATATTGGAAGTAAATTTTCCTCAAACTACCCTCTTTATACGAGATTACAATATGGTATTGTCTTAAGAAGGAGCTTTACAATTGAAGGCGCAACCCGCATTTCACCCATTTATCCAAAGGTTATTCTTATTCTGATATCTCAACCATCATGAATGATAGTAAAATATTTGTGTCAAATTTAAGGTATCATCATGCCAAACAATTATGCCAGACACAAAATTTAATAAAACCATGAAATACTTAGATAAAATTTAATAAATGTGTTTGAGCTTCAAACAATTAATTAAGAAGGAACTCTAATTTTTTAACTTGGTGTTAATAATTGCAAAAGTTTACGCTTGCAATAGTATGATTATATTTGGGTGTTTATATACGAAAAAAATTCCATGTATTTACTATTTAATATTCCACTGGAGATAGGGCACTTTACCTCCATTCTATTCTTGTCAAACCCCCATTAAGGGCTTTACTACCACAGGCAACTCTAGAGCTTCGCAAGGATACATGACTTAGCTTTATTATGGTAGTGTACGTCAAGCAGCCTTGTTGACTCGGCACAGAGTCTTTGGGCCAGTTTCATAGACAAATTTAGTACGCCTCAAGTGCGGCGCTACACTAAATACAAGACGGCACCTACCTAAACCAGAATGGAATGGGCCAGTTTCCTATTGCGAGAACGGCCCATTCCATTCTGGTTTAGGTAGGTATCGTCTTGTACTTAGTGTAGCGCCGCACTTGAGGCGTACTAAATTTGACTATGAAACTGGCCCATAGACGTAAGCTGATACTGCGTGGGTCAACTGTTTGAACTTAGGTTTGATAATTTCGTTGGCTGGTCAGTGATGAAGCATCAGAGTAGCAAGGACCGGGATGAGTTGATTAGATTGCAAAAAGAGCAATACATTCAGTAGAGTGGTCTTCGATTACATTTCTGGCTGGATATCCGTAATTGGACTATCATTATGAAAAACTCAAGTTTTTATAATTACAATCTTTGTTCTGGATTGTTATGCAAAAATTTTCGTCTTTTCCTTTTTGATAAACCCACAAATAGTATGTTTACATTGGGGGAAGAGGGTCCAACATCACGGTAGCCCATTCCAGTTTGAATAATATCGAGGCACTTTGTTAAATTAGCATATTTTTAAATGATATCGATATTTTATAATGCATATATACTCAACATATTCTTTTTAATCAAAAAGTTGTAGTATTGTTTAGATAATGTTGAAAATTAACTATGTATCCTATTTGTTTGTCATGTTTGTAAAATCCACATAACCGATTAGACGCTGAAACAAAACGGCGAAAGGTTGCGTTGGGGGGTGAGGTTTTTTTAAAGTAAATTTTTGTAAATCAACATTATATTTACCAGAATGCAAGAGTTTAGCTGTTAAAGGACTTTATTGCAAAACAATACAGTTTTTGAAACTTGTGTGTGGAGGGGGAAGTGTTTTTTTTTAATGGAAGGAAGGATCTGTTTAAAGTGTAAGTATACTTATACTTTCAAAAAGGTCACGTCTCGCTACTCTGTTAAAATTTATTAAAAATATACAATTAAGAAAGTTTGGTTAAAGGGAGTGTTAGTTATATAATTCGTTATTCACGAATTAAAGACCTTAATTTGAAATATATAAGGAACACTGAAACATAGTTAACGACCATCGCACAGGTACCAGTCAAGAAGAGTAAATCCAACGTGAGCTCGCTGCTCAGTATTGTCGACGTTAAAACAATAAAGCCCTGTGAATTTGTCATAATAAAAGGTATTATTACTTAGTACTTCTTAACTTTATTTTTACAGTGGTGTTATTTTATTATATTCATGGCCAGAAATTTGAAAATAATAAAATTGTTACTTTCTCAAAACCTTATGATATATGGCGAGATGCTTATTAAATATTATAAGGGGTGTGCGAAGCTTCGACTTGGCTTCGAAACAAATATCAGCTTCGACTTCGCTTCGAAAATAATTCCGGCTTCGAAGTTTCGTCAATTAAAATATTGACAGCTAAAATACTTGGTTTATGGTCATGAATTGCCAATTATATGTAATATAAAACAATATTTATTTGGAAAAACTCCTAAGTAATTGAATTTTAAGTTGTAATATAACTTGATTTATTGGATTAAAATGAAATGTTACTAACAATAAGTATAATAAAATATTTTTAAAGTAATTTCAGTACATAAAGTTCAATAACTAACTATATAATATATTTTTCTAGTGCAAAAACACCAACGAAAAATATTCGAACTTTTATTCGGCTTCGAGAATATTTCATATATTCGATTCGAATTGAGAAATTGGACTTCGCACACCCCTAAATATTATTACAGGTTCGATAACACCGGGGTTTTTTTTAGGACAGATTAATTATTATTAATAATTCACCTAGTAATCTAACATCACCCGTATTTGAAAGGTTTTTTCCTAAATGGTTTTCACTGTATCTCCACTTGAATGCGGGTACATTTCCTCTAAATCATACGTTCTTAATTCTAAACCCATTAGTGTGAACATGCTGACTTACCGGACGGGTAGTAAGGCGTGTAATACACACAAACAAAGAACATGACTTGTTCCAAATGTGCGTGATATTTAAAAAACGAATGTAGCAGCTCTTATTCGATAATCATTGTTTCATATTTAAACAAATATTTTAACAAAAACCTACACGTTTTCTCATTTATATAGTTTTAAAATTTTCAAAGTTACGTAAACTAGCCTAAAATGTATTTTTCTTTGTAAAACAAGCCTACAGTAATATATCATGTAAAACATTCTTCAAATCCATTTTAAACAAAATCTCAATGGCCATTTTTGAAAAATTTTAAATTTTCTAAAACAATAAAACAGTATATCATTCTTAATTTGATAATTTGAATCAAAAGCATAATATGACCTCGATATGATCATATGACAGATAAAATAAAGTTTGAGCTAAATCCATCCAACCGTTGAGGCTGTAGACTTATTCACACGCATAAATGGGGAAAGAAAGACTAAGTAGACCCACTTTTCTGGTCCGGGGCCACGAAAAACGTCATGTAAGATCCATCACAATATCAAAGTTAGAAATATTCACTATTATAACACTTTATCTATCCGTGAAAGTATAAGTACAAATTTTCAGCATATCAAGGTAATTAATAATTATTCCTTGTGCTGATGAAGATCGCCAAGTCAACGTCAAATGACCGGGAAATTAGCGTCATCGAGTCATTCCTACCCTCCTACGGCTGATTGCGTGTGTGCGTCTCCCACGTCAAGAAAGTCCATTTGGTTCGGCTATTATTTACATACACGTTGCTTGAATATACCCCCGTTTCAAACTACATTGCTTTTAATGTAAACGCCTCCAATAAGGGTGGATCGCTCGTGGGTTGTTTTTTTTGTGTACTTCAAAACATTAATTCTACTTTACAGCGTTGACCTAAGGTTGGTCGCAAGGTTCTAACTCTTTAAGTCGTCTGTAACTCTCTCAATAGACTTAACTGCCGACGAGATTGGAGTTCTAATCCCGGCCAAGTTTACAAAGAGTGGCTTTCCTTACATTGATTTTCATGCAAATGTGGGTACATTTCTCATATTAAGCCATATGCATAAATTATTCGTATAACCCGAACGGTTAGTAAAACGCGTAGCTAAAATAAATATATATTTACTGCGTAGCCATACCAAATCACAATCGTTGTATTTGTCCTGAGCTTTATATTTCATATAAATGCCTTACATGCTTTATCTACAAATACCTCGCGTGGTAGATTAAAGCTTACTTCTAAAGAAGGGAGTCAGAAGGATTTCATCATTATTGTCGACTTCACTCGGTAAGTAAATATACTTATAAGTAAATAACGTCATATCAAGCATCTGATTGCCAAACCCCTCCTTCACCTCTGACAAAACGTGTATTAATCACAACTTGTGAATGTGGGGAATGCCAGGCCTCCACCGTGGTTCGGATCTCACGTTAAACTGTAGGTCCTCCGTTTCATCTCACAATCACCCTACCATTACACATTAGCGTAAGTGCGTATAACCCGAACGGGTAGTAAGACGAGGTTCTAATAATAATAATAATAATATATCAAGCAGCATGCCAACTATGAGGAAATAACTCACTCAAGATTTAAAAATAATCTTACTGTGGGATGCATGGCCTGCCTGATATGTTTGTTTATAGTAGGTTCTATATTTTGTAACCGAGTTGTTTCGGGAGTCAGCCAATATTCCAGTAGACAAAACAAGTTGCTCAGGTCAAATGGGGAATGGTCTGACGTCCGCATTTTGAAAAATATACGGCCCTTGAGACCTACCAATTTTCTAGTAAACGATTAACAAACAGTTCACGTCAAATGGGAGATTGTCTAACATCCGACACTCTTCTACAAAGGGCCCAAAGTCATTTGTAACGAGTCGAATCGTGCCCTCTGCCCAATTAACTCGCCGGATTCGTGTGGTAAAAGAATTATATATTTTAATACACTTCAACCTTATATGTTAAAATGGCGTGACTTGCTGCACATACGCTTAGTATATATATATCAGTCAATTCACAATCTTAAAAAACTGGGGAGTTAGCACACGCGTGTTGTTACCGATATAATGTTGATTAAATGGAGTGAACGTCCTAAGCTATACCCCAACTTTCTTACGGATATCTTAGTGTACGCTTGTGCTGCAGCATTACTGCTGGATCATGGGGTGCACGCCAGGCCATGGAGCATTTATCCTGCGGCTGTTCACACTACTGTAAGATGCTGGCATGAAAGGTAATATGTGAGTGTAGTCTTTCGTTTTTCGTGTTATTGGAACGTGTTTCGTTTTAAGAAACGATGCAGGCTTTTTCATCTGATGACAATGATAGAGATTCATTTTTTACCCTAAAAATGTGGTTTGTGGCAAGGAGAAAGAAGAAAAGCTACGGAGTGCACCATTTGAATCAACAACACCCTCACCAATCATGGAAGACTCCTGAAAATAACTTGCTTGCATGATTACTAGTTAATAGACAACTTAGTTTTGAGGTACGCCGTGAGCTGGGAGAGGGACATTAAAGGAACCATCACAGCGCAAGTTTCGGGATGCCCGGCGATGGTCGAGGCTCGGAAAACAGACTAGTTTGTCATCATTGCAATGACGAGGATAGCAGCCTACAGCGAGGTGAGTAGTGATGCTGCAGAATAAATGCACTAATAAAGATTACTGGTCTTATTTCATCTTCACCAAACATTCATGTGCACAGCTCAGCGATGATCCAGCAGTGAGATGCAGCATAAACGTACCGTAACCTTACCGTATATTTTTACGACATATCTGAGAAAAAGTTACTAGATCTACTTTCACGTATTCATACATCATGTTATGTAATTGGCAGCTGTAATTTTTATAAATATTATCAACACCTATAAAGCAACACTAATCAATTTTGTCTGCAAAATAAAAATTTTTGTATTTCCTTAAACGCCTTTCCTATTAAAGTAGTTGATCTTTGTATTGTATCCTTGATCGCAACCGTCTTTGTTTTATCCGCCAATCATAGAGGTTTATTCATCGCGAGGAAATGACGTTTTGCCAGAATTCAAAATCTGCAGATTTTAAAGTGTCAACGCGTGAGAGCTACTCGGAACTAGTCTCACTTGATAACAAATACGAAAATATTTAGCTGATAAGTATAAACGCTCAACCTACTGGTCAAAATTGGCCTGTATTTCAAAGTAATTTCTTTCTTGTTTCCTAATATAGATTATATTTCCATGGAACTTTTTCAATCTACATTCTGGCAGAAGTATTCCTATTGGCTATTTTTGTGAACTAACCCAATAGTCAAAGTTCTATACACTTTACTTTTTTTAATAAAAAAAACTTAAGATTAAAACAAAATTTTTATGAAAATGTAATATTATTTCTAGAACTATCTAAGAATGTATGTTTATTGTTTCAGTGTTATGTCTATAAAACTAGTCGAATTAAGTATAATCTATACACATTAGTCCAAGCCAAGTCTAGAGGTGCCTTGCTAGAATGTCTGGCTAGCAATCACGTAATGAAATATCAGAGGTACAACACCCTGACGGGAAATAAAACTACATCTACTACCTTATATAGTGACGATTTTGCTCGTGAAATTAACAAAACTGATTATAAATATATAAAAAAAAATTAAAATGGTGAAATAGATTGTAAACCTGGTTTTTAGTGTGTAAAACCAAATCTCCTTGTACATACGATTATAAAAACTTGATGTTGGAACTTTGACAATGAAGAAAAGCGCGTGGGAAGAAATAACCAGGAATTTTAACTCCACTGGTAATTCCCTAAAGGTAATCGTGGTTTGATCCGTGTATAATTTCATAGCCCTTTCATATGGATCTGTTACATTATACCGGTGTATATTAATCGAGTAGTTGGCTTTTTGAAATTTAAATAGTCTAGGCTCGTCATATTTTGTCGCGAAAACAAAGTAAGATTAAAATTCGTCTCGATAGTCCATGCGCACTTTGCCATCTTGATGTGTATGATCCAAGTATAGCCGAAGTTTGTTCTGTACCGGCAAGCAAATCCAAGTGTCTTTTACTTTACTTCTACTCCGGGTCTGCTAAGCCTTGTTCTTGCATACGGTCCGTAGAAGCAAGTCAAGATGGGGTTTCCCATTCATATTGTTACTGTTCTTATTTATATGCCACAACATTACAAATAATGATTACTTATTAATACGTCTATTAAATATAGAAGTATTGAGTCCGTCGCACACGTACATTACAATGTGAAAAAACGCACTCTAGTGTTGACACTCTCAGCCACGTTGCTCGACTGTCTCTTGTCACACCTGTCTAGTTTAGCCCTACACTCAGCCCAATGGAATGTACCCCAGCCCCTTGCTATGAGGGGTGGCCCAAGACTGGTGATTGTTCGAGGCTGGCTCGAGCATGGTCTCGATCGCTACAATATGTACAGGTTAACTCTCGATTGTCCGCGGTAATGGAGGGGACGAGTGCCGCGGATAATCCGCATATTTAGTAAACCAAGATATTGTAGCACATTCAATTCAAACTAGTACTCACATATCGTGAACACACATTTATATTTCACGCACTAAGATAATAAAAAATAAACACTTTAAACCAGTATACAGTATACTTACGGTAATCATACGTACTGTTTTGGGGGTGATTTCCTGCTGTCCTACAGAACATGCGATATTACACCAAAAGATACTGTTTTTTAAACCATGCACCTTCAAAAATGCTTCATTTTGAAGTAGGAGAAAAGATGTTGAATTGAACAGCGCTAGCGCAAGGAACATCATCCTTGAGCAGTTGGAAAACACTTCTTTCTTAGCTCTCTGTGATGATACCACCTAGCCTACCGTTTTTCATTTCTTATCCATGCCCTTTTTTCGGGATTCATTTGTTTTCTTTGTCTTCAGTTGTCTCGCCAAGTCTGTGCGTGTGAGTGTGAGTGTGTGTGTTGTGATGTAGTTGTTTTATTAGTTTTTAAATATTAATAAAACCTAGTATACCAAAGTGCTGTGAGATGGGGCGACCACACAGAAAATGTTCATTTAATTCTTCTTTACAGAGTACGCTTTCATCAAACTAAAAAACAGAGATAAACCTTGATGTGCCTCACTGTTCAGTCGGCCCTTGTATCTTTCCTCCTCACTGGCACCGGCCGCGCCACCCACCCTCTCTACTGCCTGGAACCCCCCTCGACAGTCAATGTTCTCTGAGCTGTCCGTGACGACTCCACCTCAGTACACAGCGCCAACGGCAGGCTTGTCCCAACCCCCATCTCCACCCCTGCCACCCTGCACCCTTCTAACCCTTTCCTTCCACTCCCAACTCCTACCCCTGCCACCCCCACACCCAACCTGTTCCCCACACCCGAGGATGATGCCGCAAAGCTAAAAAATTTCATTGAGCTACTCAAGGGTATTCCGGGACTGGACCCGTGGGACTTTTCATCTAGTCTCTTGAGGAAGGTCCAGGAGTCTCCGAGGAGTAACCGTGGCCACCTGGTCATGGAGCACATCATCCTCTACCTGGTCTCTCA